>JABWTJ010000005.1:7066908-7222237 GCA_016801875.1 Solanum sitiens | reverse complement strand
ACGTGACACTCCGATCCCCTAATTCTACGTGTCGGTTCGTGACACCCGATCCCCTAATACTATGTGTCGGAACGTGACACTCCGATCCCCTAATTCTACGTGTCGGTTCGTGACACCCGATCCCCTAATATTATGTGTCGGAACGTGACACTCCGATCCCCTAATTCTACGTGTCGGTTCGTGACACCCGATCCCCTAATACTATGTGTCGGAACGTGACACTCCGATCCACTAACATCATTCTATCAATTCATCAAGCCTTCTTTTATACCAAGGCATCATCAATAACAAGGTGAATTAGGGTTCTTCAAGATTTTGGATTCAAAAGCTTCATTATGCTTACTTTATCACAATCACATAATCACATTCATGCAAGCCTACAATTAGGCATATAGAAGGGTTTACAATACTACCAATACATATCATTCACTATTAAGAGTTTACTACGAATAGTATCAAAACCATAACCTACCTTCACCAAGGATTCTTGATCAAGCAAGCAATCTCTCAAAGCTTTTTGTTTCCTCTTTGTTTGTCTCTCTCTATCGATCGTTTCTTTCTCTCCTTGTTCTCTCTATTTTTCTTCTTCAAAAACCCTCTCTCTTTTCCCTAATTAGCATATAATTAGGTATAAAAGATGAGGAAATAACCCACTAAGTAACTCAAGGTTATCTCCTTCACACCCCCAAGAATTTGAGTTATTAACATTAACCCACGAAATTCATAATTATAGCAGGAATAGTCCAAAACGCCCCCTTAAAACTTACCCAGAAATCCGACCCAGACTGGGATTACGCAACCTGTGACGGCCCGTCGTGCCTGCGATGGTCCGTCCTGCAGGTTCGTCACAACCTTCAGAGACTCAATTTCCTTGATGAGTCTGAGACGGTCCGTCGTGCCTACGACGGTCCGTCCTGCACTTCCGTCACGACGGACAGAGAATTGCTCCCAGTACCCAATTCTCAAGAGTTGAAGTGTTTTGAAACGGAACCTCACAACGGTCCGTCGTGTCTGTGACGGTCCGTCCTACAGGTCCGTCACAGAGTTTAGAGAGTCGATTTCAGCACTCAAATATAAGAATTCCAAGTGTTTGGAACGAGACACCCTCGACGGTCCGTCGTGCCCATGACGGTCTGTCGTTGGATACGTCGTCTCAGACAGTTTTTCCAGAAATAAAATCTGCTGCTCAAAACGACTAAGCAGGTCGTTACATAATTTTTTAATAGTTCGATGACCACAAGTACTATTGTTGTTTTCCAAATGTTTTGAAATGGATTCCCATGAATCCATGGAATCTTTTCAATACTATTTTTTTTCTTATACCTTCTTGCAAAACAAAGAAGTCATCATTTTGATCAAATTTAAGGCTCAAATCTAAAACGCCAACATTTGTATTATCAACACCATTTTATTGTTGTTGGAACTCATATATGTATTAACCTACAAAATATTTGACTAATCAAATGAAGAAAGTGTAGAATATAAGTGAGAGTGGGACTGTTTTGTGCCACTATTAAGGCTTTTATAACTTTTTGGGTGTAACTGTAGAATATAAGTTTACAAGTCAACAAATAGTAACGTATTTATAAATTGAAAGCTAGTGTTTTGCCTATACTACATTTACATAAAATGATTACTTATTATATGAAAATCCAGAAGTAAAAGGGGAAAATAATAGGTATAATTTATTATAAAGGATTACAAAAAAGGAAATATCCTTATTCTTACCTGATTTTACTTTTTAGGTTAGATAAATAAATGGAAAAGATTTTATCCAATAATTCATATCCTTTTTTAGTTTACCTTTTTAGGTTAGATGAATGAAAGGAAAAGACTTTATTGAATCATCCATATCTTTATCTGATTAATTTTTTCACGTTTGATAAATTAAAGGATAAGAGTTATTACAATAATCCATATATTTATTTGATTTTCCCTTTTAGATTAGATAAATGTAAGGATAAAAGTTTATGAAATCATTCATATCCTTATCTAATTAGTTTATGAAAATTTTCATAACCTTAACTTATTTACCTTTAAAGGTTAGATATATTAAAGGGTTACAATTTATAAAGTCATTTGTAACCTTAACCTATTTTTATTTTTAGGTAATATAAATTAATGAAGAAGATTACATGAGAAGTCTCATTGCATGTCAACTTCCATCAATTGAGAAACTTTTCATATGCTTTTCTACTTATGTATAAAGTTTTGTAAAATATTATTTGTTCCTACACACCAAAATATATAGAATGCCAATAATAAATATGAGTTAATATAATATCGTGCCCCAAGCGCACACCCTAGACGTTACACAGTGTACAACACTCGAAAGAGCCTCATACAAGCATGTTAGCTCATTGATTGCATATATATTGAAATAGTGTGGAATTAAAACATTTTATTCAAAACCATACGATTTAAAACATTTGATAACACAAGAAGAAGTATGTATCTCACATGGACATCTTAGACACAATATCAAAACACAATAGGCACACAAGCCTTTACAATGAGATTCTTCAAAATATAGTCTTAGAAAATGAACAAACTAGAAACCATAAAATTCCCTATCCTCGATATATGAGGACATACAATTTCTTGGAGGAAACTCTATCCAAGTATTTCAATACTAGCTAGGACCAATCACTTGACGAAATCTACCAATCGGTGACATCGTCAAAGAAACAACTCCCAATGCAAGTGTCGACGATCGTACTGTAGTATAGTAACCAAACCAAGGGTTGGGATCGTTTCTACATGGAGAGGTGAGAATTAATTGAAAAGTAAAATATAGTTCTAACTAGTGGTAGCTATAAACATAATCATATGAAAACATATCAAAACTAAAGGGGTGACACAAGAATCAATTATCAAATGGATATTTGGTTATTATCAAATAAAAACAACGAAATTAACAAAGAGAACTAAATCAAGGAGATTGGTATTTTTTGGATGTGATAGGAATACGAACTAAATGAGATTATATTTACAAAAATAAACTCATCATATTCACCCACAACTACTAGACAAAATCACAATTAAGCTATGAATAACCACCAAAAATCAAGACCCAACAACTAAATTACACAATATTATCAAAATTACACCCCTAGAATTGGGGTTTTTGCAAGACTTGAAAAGAGATAGAAATTTATTCCAAAATGAGCTTACATTCAAATGGGTATAAAGATTTAAGTCTTATTACAGGTCATGAATGAAGAATCCAAGAGACCTAAGTCCAAATCCTTCGAGACGAAACCCTTTGAATCTTCATGTTCTTCTCCAAAAACCCCCTCAAACTTAGATCTAAAAAAAAAGTTCCCTAATTAGAAATCTGATAAACTCTAAAAAATTTGATACGAAGCTAACACTCTCAACAAGTATTTACAGTTTTCAAAGATTAATGCTGCAGCGGATCACTCAGGCAGTTAGTCAGAATCGCCGATCAAATCGGCGATTTGGCCTTTGGTAACCTCATCGCGGTCTTGTGCTTAGTCCAAGCATCTTTGCATTTTGGATCACTGGGCAATAAGGTACTACTTCGTGGAACTTCTCGCATATCCACTAACTACTCCTTTTCATGACTAATTTGATCCTTTCATTCCGAGCTCAGCACACTGGAACAAAAGTTGATCTTCTAACCTATTGTTGATTCCCCATGTGGACTCAACGATCCTCATGTCTTCATTTCTTTGTTCTTTTCATCCCTTTTCTCCTTTTTTCCAAGTAATGTCCATGTTTTTCCTCAAACTCAAAATACGTGAAACTCAATGTTATTTACCAGTAAATGAGAAAAATGAACATTTAAGAACACTATTTCTATCAAAATATAGCCCTAACTGAGTCCAATCTATGGAGTCATCAAACCCCCCAACTTAAAATTTTTATTTTCCTCAAGTAAAACACAAGTTCACTAGTTCAAAAAGGATGTCTCCATCATTGCTACAGAAGATTCAATCATGAATGTATACAACAAGACTCAATTTACGAACGCAAGGATCAATTGTGTACCCAAAGGTTTGAAGTTGTAAAACACCATTACCAAAGATTCTCAAGCTTGAAATATAGACTTCAAATGCAAGTTCAAGATCAAAAAAAGTATTTAAATGCCCTCACAGAAATGATGTTCCATTATCACACACATGATGTATAATGATTTAAGGTTCTGGAATAAGATACAACACTGACTCTCACAAAGAAGAACACAATGCATGTTTTCGCCCATAGGCTTGGCCTCATTTTTTATCAATATTTGTTTCAGCTTTCACAAGATTAAATTGGTCTTTTTAAGGATTGAAATAAGGTTGAGTGCAAAGGTATGATTATTTAGGCTCAGTGACTATGATCCTCATGAAATGTTTTACTTACGACACTTCATTTCCTTTCCTTTATCAAATTTTGTAGTGCTCACAAGTTATCGCTTAATTCATTTTTGCATAATGTGTTGGAAATCCCTTTTTCTTTTTGTAATTTTCAAGTTTATTTCACAACTTTTTCTTTTTTATTTTTTGTTTCGTTTTCTTTTCTTTATTTCTCTTTTTTTTCATACAGAAGGGTTCCATTTTTTCTCAACACAATTGATAGACGGGGCCCTACTGGCCATTTCTTGACTTGTTTATCTTTTCACCAGACCCGAAACATTGTATTTGTCCTAAGTTGGCTATTCTATTAGGCGCAAATCAAGAGGATTATGGGTAAAGGGTTAAGAGAGGTTATGTTTTTGTCAAGTTTCTTCCAAAGAAAGGTATGGCTCAAGGGGTGTTCAAAAGAGGTTCTCACACTCACAAGGTATGTAAAAAAAGAGGTATATATCAAATTGGCTCACACTCTATAAAGTTTCCTAAGATCATATCAAGAAAAAGCCTTACTTAGTCAACTGGACCAATGGGGAAAATTCTATGTTTGACATGCATGGTTCAAGGTAAGATTACCGTACAAGCCATTTGAAATTAAAGTCAAACAAGACTCCACAATCTTGAGAGTGTGCAACTCTCATTACTAGAGAATCCATTTGAAAATTGGGTAATCACAATGAGATGTAAAGAGTTCACATATTGTCTATGCAATTTCATTTGGCCTCGTTGTAGCTGCACCTTCATGATCGTTCGATTTCAAACACTATTTAGGTCATCGATATTAATCAAAACTGCGACTTAATTTTCCTACGAACAGCCACGCTTCAAGTAAATACAAGATGTGGAAAAAATATTTTTAAAATATAAATAAATTTGAATGGGTAAGAATCATTTTTCAATTATAACCAAAAGGTGGCCATAAGCTCAAAAATCCGCAAAAACAAATAATACACAATGTAAAGTAGAACAACTCACATATACACTCGCAAAAACATAAGTTATTAATAACACACAAAAGTGGGCCTCACACCATGTCATGATCTGAGAGCACCCTCTTGTAACATTCCGCAAAATTACATGTCTAGTGAAGAGACCAGTAAGTCAGTTAGAATACGTATTGGGGATACATAGGCATTCCAATGCCCAATATTGAGAAATATTAGGCATAGTATAGAAAAATGGCTAAGGGGTGTTATCCAATTTCTATATATACCCAAATAAGCAAAATATAGTTCAAGCTTGTTTAGAATTGTACCTGCAAAGAAGACCCTAAGCTAAAATAAATAGTAATATTGATCTCCAACATACATATTAGGTAATAGGCATCAAGTGTCAAGCATAGTACCATAGCACATTACCATTTAAAATGATCATGCAGAGTAAGTAGTGCCCAAGGACATAGTGAGGATCCTTGGGACAATAAGTAAACATTCACAAATGAACCATAAATAATAGTTAGTTAGGAAAGTACAACCAACCCATATGCAAGCACATGTGCAAGACATGTCAAGAAGCGTCCAAAGGAGGGGACCACCCTAACCGAATTCGTTTAGGGTAGTTAGGGGGAAACCGTGCACAAGGGACCACTCCATGTGGGGCCTAACTTCCTAACCAATTCTAGACTCTAACCTTCTGCCCTAACTAGCTAACTAACCTAGTACCAAACGAAATAAACTAATTAGTGCACCCGATAACCTAAGACTTAATCAGGTGACACTAACCTAGTAACTAGTTAAAGACACAACCTAGTACCTAACCTAGGATTGTCCAAAAGGTTGGTTATGGTCCTAAAAACTTAGGGATACTTTAGTAATTACCCTAGGCTAATTAATTAATTTATTTATCAGCTTAATTAATTAATTTAAAAGGACAAAACCGTAATCACAAAGCAATTTCCAGATTTTGATTAAGACAAGAGAAGACAACCTAGTACCTAATCTAGGATTGTCGAAAGGGTTTGTTATTGTCCTAAAAACTTAGGTATACTTTAGTAATTATCCTAGGCTACTTAATTAATTAATTTATCAGCTTAAGTAATTAATTTAAAAGGACAAAGCCGAAATCACAATGCAATTTCCAGATTTCGGTTAAGACAAGAAAAAGACAACCTAGTACCTAACGTAGGATGGTCCAAAGAATTAGTTATGGTTATAACAACTTAAGGGTACTTTAGTAATTAACCTAGGTCACTTAATTAATTAAATTAGCCATTTAATTAATTAAATTAAAGGGGTCAAACCGAAATTCTTACACTAACCTAGTACAAATCAAGAAACATCCTAGTACTTAACCTAGGATGGTCCAATAGGGTTAATTTTGGTTCCAATGAATTATGGGCACTTTAGTAATTACCCTAGGTCCCTTAATTAATTTAATTAGCCATTTAATTAATTAATTTAAAGGGGCATAATGAAATTCCTAGGAAAATTTTCAGATTTGACTAAGTATTGTGTTTTCCTAGTTCTAGTCAATCTAGGAGGGGCTTTTTAGTAATTAGTTAATTAATTTATTTAATTAACTTATTAAATCCTAAGTTGAATGAGTCAAGATCAGTTTATAAGACTTAAAATCACGTTCAAACTCATATAAAAGGCGACGCAAAAACAGTAAGCAACGAATAAAAGAAAAAGGCAAAACAATTATCGATTTCTCTAGGGCGATTTCAAGGTTTCTTCAAGGTTTCGTTAAAGGTGGTCTTTGTGGATTAAGTTATACTTAAGGTATGGGTTTCTTTACTGGACTCCTTTATCCAAGAGAATTTTCTTTCCCACGAATTCAACGATCTTGAAACTAGGGTTGTTCCCGTTCTCGTCGAACTCCTTGTCCCTAGTATCCTTTTCGATTTCAATGTTGAATAGGTTAGAGATCATGTTGTTGGCATGTGGTGCTGGTTGTTCTTAACATGTATTGTTCTTGAATGATGAGTATCGAATGAACCTATAAACATGTAGTCGCGTAAAGTTAATACTATCATGAAAACTAAGAATGGATGATATGCTAAGAACGTCCGTGATTGTGTTAGGTGATTTATGTGTCTTGGCCGAATGTTGAATTGCTGTTGTTGTGACGTTATGAAGATGCTAAAGTCATCAAATATTAATATGATGTTCTCCGATATGTTTTAAAAACGTTACCCTAAAGTCATGAACTAAGATTGGTTAAGAGAATGATACTATCTTAAAGATATGTCCGAAAATGTTATGTATGAAGATGTTGCTGTCTGTTGTGCATGCTTGATGTTAATATGACGTTATGAAGATGATATACTCATCAAATGCTAATATGATGTTGTCCAAGATGTTTAAAAATGTTATGCCTAAAGCTATGTTACAAGTTGGCTAAAAAGATCTCCATAAAATCACACTTGAATAATGTTTGGCTTATGATTGTTAGCCAATTTTATTAAATGGAATTTGCTATAATGTTATCTTTAAATAATTAAAAGTTTTGCTAATGAATAATGTACCACAAATTTAGCATATGGATGAATGTAACTCTGGCTTGTGCCAATAAATTGGCTATGAAGCCATTTCCAAATTGTTTAGGCCAATACTAATTTTATGTCAATCACATATAACCAAAATATTGTAATGACCACTTAAGTACATCTAAGGAAATTCAATGAATCCATATCCAAGGGCATGCCATTTATTGGGACAAGTCCCAACATGCCCTAAAAGAATGAACTATGAACATATGTAACTCATTGAATGAAGTGCTCATCGTCCATAAACGATGATATGAAGCTAATAAACGAAAGTAAGCAAGTAAAGTGAGTATTAACAAAACTAAAGATGTCTAAGTTAAGAAAGTGACCAGAATGCGGTGTTAAAAGAGTGAGACAAGCCTCACTTACACCTAAGCTACTATGTTAAAAATACTCACAAAAGAAGGTGTTAGAACGTGTGAGACAAGTGTCATTAACACCAAAGATGTTATGTAAGGACAATACACATTTCATCAATGTAAAGAAAGGGATGACAAGTCATCAATAGAGTAAGTAAATCTCAATCTAGAAGCAAGCTTCCATAATGCTTGAGTCAACACTAAAAGATAAAGAAGAAATGAACATTCACGTAATGAGGTGAGTAATTATGTGAAACTATGATGCTAATGAAAATGGTGACAACATGATAAGAGGCTAAGATAAATGGTGAGATAAGTCTCAACCAAGCCTAAGTAAAGTTCACTAAAAGTAGTCACCTAAGAGAGTGTTGAATATCAAGAGACAAGTTTCAATCACATTCTATATGTAAGTGTAAGGACAATTCACACTTAATACTAATGATGAGATGAGAAATCATCTAATGAGAAATGATGCCCTCATGCTAGAAGCCACCTTCTATGATTTGTGAGATGAACGTAATGGAACTTTATACTAAGCACCGACAGGCTAGCTATGAGTCGCGATTCCTTCTTTCGGGAAGGCAGAGGTTCGTATAAATCTCATGAGATGAGACTGTTCGTTTAGGCTAGTATGGGTCTCCTTATATCTCCTAGTCTTTGAAGAGTTGACGAAAAGATCTATTACAAAAGGATTGTAAAAAGAACTCAATAATATTTCTGATGAAATATATTGAAGTGATAATGCGTCAAATCTTGCACTGTTTAACAACACGTCATAAGTGTTAAGTCTAATTCCATAAGAGGGAAGTGAACAATTATCTATAACTATTTCAATTACGAGTATTTATATTGACTTGTGCACCATGTAATAATAAATAAGGATTTTATTGAATCAAGCTTCAATCACCGTAATAGAATTAGGTATAATATATTCATTACCCATAGATTACAAATTTACTATTTTATCTTCTTTGTCTATGTAACATTTTTAATTTATGAGTTAAGAATTCTATTCTTTAAAATCCTTTTAGGGTGGAATCTTCCCAAACATTTATGGTAATTTATTATTTTATCACTCTATTAGCTTGACAGTATGAGTGATCTCATGTAATTGTGTACGTACGTATTCATATTAATATATATTAAATATAGAAAGCTTGGACTTGGACTTGGGGCTTGGGCTTGGATCGGAACTTAAAATAAATATTTTATCTATAAATAAGAATTTTTTTACAGATAAGAGTAACATATATAGAAAGAAGGGTCATATCATATGTATATTTGTAATGCGATACATATTGTACAAAATAGGTCAAAAATTAAAGTGACGAAAATAGAAGATGGAGATAATGACTGTTTATGTATACTCAATAATAATATTCATTTTTGAGAATTCTTTTCACAACATCTAGGCATGGTTGCAAAACAGTATTGCTCCATGCTTCGTCAATATCTTCTTTTCTATCTTCTTTGAAAACGTCTGTAGCAATAATAATATGCACTGACCATATTTTCTCGTTTATTAATCGTTGAATCTTGTCAAAATGGTTACAAATTAACGTACGAGTATTAGGCTTGATACTTGAAATTGAAGCTTGAAGAATTATCTCCTTTGATTCATCATCTCCGTCCATTTCAGGGACACCAATGGACCGTCGGATTCCTTTGGTGTTATCTACATCTTGAATAAAAATTTGTCGCACCTCATCCACTAGCCCTGCATGCAACACAAATTTAGTAGAACATATATTTGATAACCAAATGTATTATTAAGAAAATTATATAAGAAAAGTTTTTAGCTAGTTGAATGATATTAAATTTTGATTGATACATAAAATAATTACAAAAATTACCTGCGTTGACCATTTGATCAACCCTCATGTCAACTCTACGATTCAAGACTGATTTCTCAACATCAATCTAAATAAATCAACTATCATACTTATATTTGAACATGAACACAGGGTCTTCCACAAGTTTTTCAATATACGAATTTGACCCTCCAACAATAATTGGAACACATTGAGTCTTCAGTTTTTTACCAATGTAGACAACAACTTGCAAACAAAAATCTTCAGCTGTGAAGTCTGAATCTGGCTCAATTTCAGCTAAGAAAATGTGATCAAATTAATTTTATCAGAATTGAAAGAAATAATTTTTTAATAGTAAAGTATATTTTTCACTAGAATCTATCATTACTACTATAAAATTATCTAGGTAGTCATTTGATATAAGTATTCTTTGAAATAAATAAATATACCTAACAAATAGTGTCGTACGCCTTGTTTCTCAGTGTGTGTGATCTTGTTTGTAACTATTTCTAGTCCCTTGTAAACTTGTATTTTATCCGAGTTGATTATTTCTCCTCGAAAATGGGTGGCAAGGTCAACAGAGAGACAACATTTTCCCTTTCCTGTGGCCCCCATTATGAGGATCACTTTCTTGTTGTTTATAATAGTGAATGCATAAAGTCAGACATTAAAAATATTTAAATATAAAGCTAGTAAGTAGAAAACTTGCCTAACTTGGAATATACTATGTAAAAATATAATGTTTTCTTGATGGTGGATGTGAAAAGAAATTCCATTTGACTTTTATAGTAAAATCTGTTTGTGGACTTATTAATAGACATACCAATTTCATAATTACTGATATAGTTTAGGATAAGAATGACTTTTGAAAAGTTTATAGATATGTCAACTTGTATTTTGGTAATTATTATTAAATATATTTTAGGATAAAGTTATTAGTGTACGTTGTTAGGAAATCACATAGAGCTGGGCTTTTATGGTAAAAATGTGATTAATTATAAGTTTATTAATTAGTATACCAAATTAAATATATATTCATATCTTTTAGAATAAGAATAGTTCATGAAAAAATTTAGAGATGTGTCACCTTGAATTTTGGCGATAAAGCTTAAATTATTTTAGGATGATGTTTCTAGATGTATATTATTATGAGATCACAAATAGAGTTGACGAAAAGATATATTACAAAAGGATTGTAAAAAGAACTCAATAACATTTCTGACAGAATATATTGAAGTGATAATGCGTCAAATCTTACACTATTTAACAACACGTCATAAGTGTTAAGTCTAATTCCATAAGAGGGAAGTGAACAATTATCTATAAGTATTTCAATTACGAGTATTTATATTGACTTGTGCACCATATAATAATAGATAAGGATTTTATTAATTCAAGCTTCAATCACCGTGATAGAATTAGGTATAATATATTCATTACCGATAGATTACAAATTTACTATTTTATCTTCTTTGTCTATGTAACATTTTTAATTTTTGAGTTAAGAATTCTATTCTTTAAAATCCTTTTAGGTTGGAATCTTCCGAACATTTATGGTAATTTATTATTTTATCACTCTATTAGCTTGACAATATGAGTGATCTCATGAAATTATGTACGTACGTATTCATATTAATATATATTAAATATAGAAGACTTGGACTTGGACTTGGGGCTTGGGCTTGGATCAGAATTTAAAATAAATATTTCATCTATAAAAAGAATTTTTTTATGAATAAGAGTAACATATATAGAAAGAAGGGTCATATCATATGTATATTTGTAATGCGATACATACTGTATAAAATGGGTCAAAAATTAAAGTGACCAAAATAGAAGATGGAGATAACGACTGTTTATGTACACTCAATAATAATATTCAGTTTTGAGAAATCTTTTCACAATATCTAGGCATGGTTGCAAAACAGTATTCCTCCATGCTTCGTCAGGATCTTCTTTTCTATGTTCTTTGAAAACTTCCGTAGCAATAATATGATGCACTGACCACATTATCTCGTTTATTAATCGTTGAATCTTGTCAAGTTGGTTATAAATTAACGTACGAGTATTACGCTTGATACTTGAAATTGAATCTTAAAGAATCATCTCCTTTGATTCATCATCTTCGTCTATATTCGTTTCTTCCCTTAAATATCTGTCCATTTTAGGGACACTAATGGACCGTCGGATTCCTTTGGTGTAATCTGCATTTGGAATAAAAATCTGTCGCACCTCATTCACTAGCCCTGCATGCAACACAAATTTAGTAGAACATAGATTTGATAACCAAATGTATTATTAAGAAAATTATATATGAAAAGTTTGTAGCTAGATGAATGATATTAAATTTTGATTGATACATAAAATAATTACAAAAATTACCTGCGTTGATCATTTGATCAACCCTCATGTCAACTCTACGGTTCAAGACTGATTGCTCAACATCAATCCAAATAAAGCAACTATCATACTTATATTGAACATGAACACAGGTTCTTCCACATGTTTTTTATCTATGTAGATAACAACTTGCAAACAAAAATCTTCGATTGTGAAGTCTGAATGTGGCTCAATTTCACCTATGAAAATGTGATCAATTTAACTTTATCAGAATTGAAAGAAATAATTTTTTAAAAGTAAAGTATATTTTTCACTAGAATCTATAATTACTACTATAAAATTATCTAGGTAGTCATTTGATATAAGTATTCTTTGAAATAAATATATATACCTAATAAATAGTGTCGTACGCCTTGTTTCTCAGTGTGTGTGATCTTGTTTGTAACAATTTCGAGTCCCTTGTAAACTTGTATTTTATTCGAGTTGATTATTTCTCCTCGAAAATGGGTGGCAAGGTCAACAGAGAGACGGGATTTTCCCATTCCAGTGGCCCCCATTATGAGGATCACTTTCTTCTTGTTGAAATCTTCATTGTTGATGAAAGTATTCATTTTATCTACACAAAAAATAAAATAAAAATAATAATTAGTTTATAATAGTGAATGCATAAAGTCAGACATTAAAAATCTTGTAAATACAAAGCTACTAAGTAGAAACCTTGCTTGACATGGAATATTCTATGTAAAAAGATAAATTTTTCTTGATGGTGCATGTGAAAAGAAATTGCATTCGGCTTTTATAGTAATATCTGTTTGTGGAATTATTAATTGACATACCAATTTCATAATTACTGATATATTTTAGGATAAGAATGACTTTTGAAAAATTTATAGATATGTCAACTTGTATTTTGGTAATTATTAGTAAGTATATTTTAGAATAAAGTTATTAGTGTACGTTATTAGGAGATCACATAGAGCTGGGCTTTTATGGTAAAAATGTGATTAATTATAAGTTTATTAATTAGTGTACCAAATTAAATATATATTCATATCTTTTAGAATAAGAATAGTTCATGAAAAAATTTAGAGACGTGTCACCTTGAATTTTGGCGATACAGCTTAAATTATTTTAGGATGAAATTTCTAGATGTATATTGGTATGAGATCACAAATAGAGTTGACGGAAAGATCTATTACAAAAGTATTGTAAAAAGAACTAAAACATATTTCTGATGGAATATATTGAAGTGATAATGCGTCAAATTTTACACTATTTAACAACACGTCATAAGTGTTAAGTCTAATTCCATAAGAGGGAAGTGAACACTTATCTATAACTATTACAATTAAGAGTATTTATATTGTCTTGTGTACCATATAATAATAGATAAGGATTTTATTAAATCAAGCTTCAATCACCGTGATAGAATTAGGTATAATATATTCATTACCGATAGATTACAAATTTACTATATTATCTTCTTCGTCTATGAACATTTTTAATTTTTGAGTTAAGAATTCTATTCTTTAAAATCCGTTTAGGGTGGAATCTTCTCGAACAGTTATGGTATTTTATTATTTTATCACTCTATTAGCTTGACAATATGTGTGATCTCATGAAATTATGTACGTACGTATTCATATTAATATATATTAAATATAGAAGACTTGGACTTGGACTTGGGGCTTGGGCTTGGATCAGAACTTAAAATAAATATTTCATCTATAAAAAGAATTTTTTTACGAATAAGAGTAACATATATAGAAAGAAGGGTCATATCATATGTATATTTGTAATGCGATACATACTGTATAAAATGGGTCAAAAATTAAAGTGACCAAAATAGAAGATGGAGATAACGACTGTTTATGTACACTCAATAATAATATTCAGTTTTGAGAAATCTTTTCACAATATCTAGGCATGGTTGCAAAACAGTATTCCTCCATGCTTCGTCAGGATCTTCTTTTCTATGTTCTTTGAAAACTTCCGTAGCAATAATATGATGCACTGACCACATTATCTCGTTTATTAATCGTTGAATCTTGTCAAGTTGGTTATAAATTAACGTACGAGTATTACGCTTGATACTTGAAATTGAATCTTGAAGAATCATCTCCTTTGATTCATCATCTTCGTCTATATTCGTTTCTTCCCTTAAATATCTGTCCATTTCAGGGACACTAATGGACCGTCGGATTCCTTTGGTGTAATCTGCATTTGGAATAAAAATCTGTCGCACCTCATTCACTAGCCCTGCATGCAACACAAATTTAGTAGAACATAGATTTGATAACCAAATGTATTATTAAGAAAATTATATATGAAAAGTTTGTAGCTAGATGAATGATATTAAATTTTGATTGATACATAAAATAATTACAAAAATTACCTGCGTTGACCATTTGATCAACCCTCATGTCAACTCTACGGTTCAAGACTGATTGCTCAATATCAATCCAAATAAAGCAACTATCATACTTATATTGAACATGAACACAGGTTCTTCCACAAGTTTTTTATCTATGTAGATAACAACTTGCAAACAAAAATCTTCGATTGTGAAGTCTGAATGTGGCTCAATTTCACCTATGAAAATGTGATCAATTTAACTTTATCAGAATTGAAAGAAATAATTTTTTAATAGTAAAGTATATTTTTCACTAGAATCTATAATTACTACAATAAAATTATCTAGGTAGTCATTTGATATAAGTATTCTTTGAAATAAATATATATACCTAATAAATAGTGTCGTAAGCCTTGTTTCTCAGTGTGTGTGATCTTGTTTGTAACAATTTCGAGTCCCTTGTAAACTTGTATTTTATTCGAGTTGATTATTTCTCCTCGAAAATGGGTGGCAAGGTCAACAGAGAGACGGGATTTTCCCATTCCAGTGGCCCCCATTATGAGGATCACTTTCTTCTTGTTGAAATCTTCATTGTTGATGAAAGTATTCATTTTATCTACACAAAAAATAAAATAAAAATAATAATTAGTTTATAATAGTGAATGCATAAAGTCAGACATTAAAAATCTTGTAAATACAAAGCTACTAAGTAGAAACCTTGCTTGACATGGAATATTCTATGTAAAAAGATAAATTTTTCTTGATGGTGCATGTGAAAAGAAATTGCATTCGGCTTTTATAGTAATATCTGTTTGTGGAATTATTAATTGACATACCAATTTCATAATTACTGATATATTTTAGGATAAGAATGACTTTTGAAAAATTTATAGATATGTCAACTTGTATTTTGGTAATTATTATTAAGTATATTTTAGAATAAAGTTATTAGTGTACGTTATTAGGAGATCACATAGAGCTGGGCTTTTATGGTAAAAATGTGATTAATTATAAGTTTATTAATTAGTGTACCAAATTAAATATATATTCATATCTTTTAGAATAAGAATAGTTCATGAAAAAATTTAGAGACGTGTCACCTTGAATTTTGGCGATACAGCTTAAATTATTTTAGGATGAAATTTCTAGATGTATATTGGTATGAGATCACAAATAGAGTTGACGGAAAGATCTATTACAAAAGTATTGTAAAAAGAACTAAAACATATTTCTGATGGAATATATTGAAGTGATAATGCGTCAAATTTTACACTATTTAACAACACGTCATAAGTGTTAATTCTAATTCCATAAGAGGGAAGTGAACACTTATCTATAACTATTACAATTAAGAGTATTTATATTGTCTTGTGTACCATATAATAATAGATAAGGATTTTATTAAATCAAGCTTCAATCACCGTGATAGAATTAGGTATAATATATTCATTACCGATAGATTACAAATTTACTATATTATCTTCTTCGTCTATGAACATTTTTAATTTTTGAGTTAAGAATTCTATTCTTTAAAATCCGTTTAGGGTGGAATCTTCTCGAACATTTATGGTATTTTATTATTTTATCACTCTATTAGCTTGAAAATATGAGTGATCTCGTGTAATTGTGTACGTACGTATTCATATTAATATATATTAAAGGGAAAAGGCTCAAATATGCCATCGAACTTTAAGAAAAGGCTCATTTATGCCATCAGTTAAATGTTTGCTCATTTATGTCATTACTGTTAAAGAAAAGGCTCATTCATGCCATTATTTTTTAACGATGGTTTTGCAAAACCATTTTTGACACGTGGCCAATTATAATTAGGCCACGTCATCATTTTTTTAATAAAAAAATATAATTCAAAAGAAAAATTGAATTAGTTTTTTAAATGTTTTTATTAAATAAATTGATGACGTGGCAAATTATAATTGGCCATGTCATCAATTATTTTAATAATTTTTTTTTAAAAAAATGAATTCAATTTTTTTTTCAAAATGATATTTTTTAAAAATAAATAAATTATGACATGGCCGAATTATAATTGGTCACGTGTTAAAAATTGGTTTGCAAAACCGCCGTTAAACAATAATGGCATGAATGAGCCTTTTCTTTAACGGTAATAGCATAAATGAGCCAAACTTTTAACTGATGACATATTTGAGCCTTTTCTGAAAGTTCGATGGCATATTTGAGCCATATCCCTATATTAAATATAGAATACTTGGACTTGGACTTGGGGCATGGGCTTGGATCGGAACTTAAAATAAATATTTCATCTATAAATAAAAAATTTTTTACGGATAAGAGTAACAAATATAGAAATAAGAGTCATATCATATGTATATTTGTAATGCGATACATACTGTACAAAATAGGTAAAAAAATTAAAGTGCCAAAACAGAAGATGCAGTTAACGACTGTTTATGTACACTCAATAATAATATGCATTTTTGAGAAATCTTTTCACAATATCTAGGCATGGTTGGAAAACAGTATTCCTCCATGCTTCGTCAGGATCTTCTTTTCTATCTTTTTTGAAAACGTCCGTAGCAATAATATGATGCACTGACCACATTTTCTCGTATATTAATCGTTGAATCTTGTCAAGTTGATAACAAATTAACATACGAGTATTACGCTTGATACTTGAAATCGAAGCTTGAAGAATCATTTCTTTTGATTCATCATCTCCGTCTATATTCGTTTCTACCCTTAAATATCTGTACATTTCAGGGACACCAATGGACCGTCGAATTCCTTTGGTGTAATCTGCATCTCGAATGAAAATCTGTCGCACCTTATCCACTAGACCTGCATGCAACACAAATTTAGTAGAACATAGATTTGATAACCAAATGTATTATTAAGAAAATTATATAAGAAAAGTTTTTAGCTAGCTGAATGATATTAAATTTTGATTGATACATAAAATTATTACAAAAATTACCTGCGTTGACCATTTGATCAACCCTCATGTCAACTCTACGGTTCAAGACTGATTGCTCAACATCAATCCAAATAAAACAACTATCATACTTATATTTGAACATGAACACAGGGTCTTCCACAAGTTTTTCAATATACGAATTTGAGCCTCCAACAATAATTGGAACACGTTGAGTCTTCAGTATTTTATCTATGTAGACAACATCTTGAAAACAAAAATCTTCAGCTGTGAAGTTGAATATGGCTCAATTTCACCTAAGAAAATGTGATCAAATTAACTTTATCAGAATTGAAAGAAATAATTTTTAATAGTAAAGTATATTTTCACTAGAATCTATAATTACTACTATAAAATTATCTAGGTAGTCATTTGATATAAGTATGCTTTGAAATAAATATATATACCTAACAAATAGTGTCGTACACCTTATTTATCTGTGTGTGTGATCTTGTTTGTAACAATTTCGAGTCCCTTGTAATCTTGCGTTTTATTCGAGTTGATTATTTCTCATAAAAAATGGGTGGTAAGGTCAACAGAGAGACGGGATTTTTCCGTTCCTGTGGCCCCCATTATGAGGATCACTTTCTTCTTGTTGAACTCTTCATTGTTGATGAAAGTATTCATTTTATCTACACAAAAAATAAATTAAAATAATAATTAGTTTATAATAGTGAATGCATAAAGTCAGGCATTAAAACTCTTGTAAATACAAAGCTAGTAAGTAGAAACCTTGCTTGACTTGGAATATACTATGTAAAAATATAAATTTTTCTTTATTGTGGATGTGAAAAGAAATTGCATTCGGCTTTTATAGTAAAATCTGTTTGTGAATTTATTTTTTGACATACCAATTTCATAATTACTGATATATTTTAGGATAAGAATGACTTTTGAAAAGTTTATACATATTTCAACTTGTATTTTGGTAATTATTATTAAATATATTTTAGGATAAAGTTATTAGTGTACATTGTTAGGAGATCACATAGAGCTGGGCTTTTATGGCAAAAATGTGATTAATTATAAGTTTATTAATTAGTATACCAAACTAAATATATATTCATATCTTTTATGATAAGAATAGTTCATAAAAGTTTTTAGAGATGTGTCACCTTGAATTTTGGCGATAAAGCTTAAATTATTTTAGGATGAAGTTTCTAGATGTATATTGTTATGAGTTCACAAATAGAGTTGACGGAAAGATCTATTACAAAAGGATTGTAAAAAGAACTCAAATAATATTTGTGACGGAACATATTGAAGTGATAATGCGTCAAATCTTACACTATTTAACAACACGTCATAAGTGTTAAGTCTAATTTCATAAGAGGGAAGTGAACAATTATCTATAACTATTTCAATTACGAGTATTTATATTGACTTGTGCACCATATAATAATAGATAAGGATTTTATGGAATCAAGCTTCAATCACCGTGATAGAATTAGGTATAATATATTCATTACCGATAGATTACAAATTTACTATTTTATCTTCTTTGTCTATGTAACATTTTTAATTTTTGAGTTAAGAATTTTATTCTTTAAAATCCTTTTAGGGTGGAATCTTCCCGAACATTTATGGTAATTTATTATTTTATCACTCTATTAGCTTGACAATATGAGTGATCTCATGTAATTGTGTACGTACGTATTCATATTAATATATATTAAATATAGAAGACTTGGACTTGGACTTGGGGCTTGGGATTGGATCGGAACTTAATATAAATATTTCATCTATAAATAAGATTTTTTTTACATATAAGAGTAACATATATAGAAAGAAGGGTCATATCAAACGTATATTTGTAATGCGATACATACTGTACAAAATAGGTCAAAAATTAAAGTGACCAAAACAGAAGATGGAGATAACCACTGTTTATGTACACTCAATAATGATATTCATTTTTGAGAAATATTTTCACAATATCTAGGCATGGTTGCAAAACAGTATTCCTCCATGCTTCGTCAGGATCTTCTTTTTATCTTCTTTCAAAATGTCCTTAGCAATAATATGATGCACTGACCTCATTTTCTCGTTTATTAATCGTTGAATCTTGTCAAGTTGCTTACAAATTAACGTACGAGTATTACGCTTGATACTTGAAATTGAAGCTTGAAGAATCATCTCCTTTGATTCATCATCTTCGTCTATATTCGTTTCTTCCCTTAAATATCTGTCCATTTCTGGTGTTGAACGACAGAAAAGGTATGAGTTTTCTTCCTTTTAGTCCCTTTTCCAAGAGACCCCTAAGTTTCAGACGAATTGTAATACGAAAACTAGGAATATTCCCCTTTGCATGTCCCTGTCACTAGCTCCCATTAACTTGTTGTTGGTTGGGTATGTTTGCTGGTAGAATTTAGGAATGTAATGTGTTTTCGTGATGATTATGTTCGGAATTATGTGATGATAAACGTGTGCAATATGTGTATGTAGCCGTGTGCTTGAGCATGTTTTGGAACATGAAAATGGCATGTTTAAATCCTTCTGTTTTTGTGTAAAATTACTTGGAAATAATGCACATAATAATGTACAAAATGATTAACGAATTTGCAATAAAAATCTAACGTATAAATGTTGAGAAAAAGTGGATTGAAAAGATGACCAAATTTTCAGAAATCTGGAAATTGGTCTCGGGTTTGGGCAGTGTTGAGGGAGGTGTATTTCATTTTTTTTTTTTTAAATGTGAGGTCATTAGGGATTGAACCCAAGACCTCACCATATGCAAGCTATTAAAAATTCAATAATAAAAATGAGGTAAGGGGGATTCGAAATGGGGTAAGACTCAAGTGAGGGAGTTAGGAGAAAAATGAATGAAAAATAAAATGAGTTGTGTGGGGATTGAACCCACAACCTCTTCGATAGGTGAGAGAGTTAGAAGAAAAATGAATGAAAAAAAAAAAGTGTGTGGGGATTGAACCCACAACCTCTTCGATAGGTGAGGAAGTTAAGAGAAAATTAAAGAGAAATAAAATGAGGTTGTGGGGGATCGATCCCACATCTTCTTGGTCTTAGACGAAAAAGAGAGGAGAGGAAAGAGAGAAAAAGAAATGTGAGTGTTGGGGATCAACCTGGGTCCCCCAAGCTGAAAATACAATATCAAAATTTAATATAAGAATAAAGTGTTGTTCAAGGTATACGAAATCGGGTTTCCTTGCCCAATTTTGTATTGACACATAAGTATTACATGAATAAATATTTAATGAATGCTGCCCATACGAATCAAACTCGAGACCATAGCATACTTACAAGATGCATAAGTCTTACACCACATAATCTTGGGTAAGTATGAGTCACTTAGATGAATTATGAATGAAGCCTCATGGCTTGTACGTATGGGTTCATAAGTCCAGTGTACGTTTAAAAATAAGTGAATCTAAGATATTTGTGATGAAATGATGTGACCCCAAGAGAGTTAAGTAAGGGTGTGAAATAAATTAAAAGGCCAAGTGCATTGACATATGATGAAATGAATATTCACGTAATGGGGTGAGTAATTATGAAGAGCTAATATGCTAAAGTTAATGAATGTGGTGACAATATGATAAGGGGCTAATATGAAAGACGAGGTTAATCTCAAATGAGCCTAAGAAAATGTTACCAAGAACCATACTCACCTATGAGAGTGTAATATTAATAAAGAGACCAGTCTCTAAGAAACACTCTAATGAAGGTATTGAGATTAATGAACACTTAATACTAATGATGAGATGAGAAATCATCTAATGAGCAATGATGCCCTCATACTAGAAGCCAACTTCTATGATGTGTGAGATGAATGTAATGAAACTTTATACTGAGCACCGATAGGCTAGCTATTTCCTTCTTTTGGGAAGGCAGAGGTTCGTGTAATTCTCATGAGATGAGAATGTACGTTTAAATGGGTGTGGGTCTTCTTATATCTCCTAGTCTTTGAACCTATATAGCCAACATAGGGTTCTAGTAGTGTTCAATTCCCTATATACGCTAGCATGTTTTGGTTTCACTTTGGCCAGTGATTCCACCTCTTTTCGGTGTGGGGAAGACACTGGATTTCATGAAGCTCACATGATCTATGTCGGTTAAAGTTAAAGTTCCCAAAGAAAGAATGAGGTCAGCCTCACACATAATGAAATGAATGATACTAAAGGTGTTTGGATAGGAAAATCAAGAGGTTAACTAGACTCAAGTAATGACAATAGGTTATTCTTGGTCATTACACAGTGAACCCGATGAAAGTCTTAAACAAAACCCTAGGTATATGAAGAAATGAAAATGAACTACGTATGAATGAATGAAGCAGACTCTGTGTTTGCTAAAGAAGGCTCCCAAGTTCAGGTCCCATATGTTGAGCCCTCAGTTGGGAAGTCCTAATACTAAGTCTGTGATTCCAAGGTCTCATGGTATATAATGATTGATATGTGATATATGTGTGTGATATATGAAATATGTTATGTGCTGTGTGCAATATGAAAAGAATGATGATGCATGTTACTCTCATAGCATGACTTTCCTAATCTGATTTGGTAATTCCACTGACTTGACTTTCTATAACTCATATCGTTAGGAGAGAGATCTTCTTAAGCATGCATGCCCTTGGTGTGTACTTGCATACACCCATACTTAGTACAAGTGTGTACTAATCTCATACAATCCTCTACTTTTAGGTGCAGGTGCAGGTGGACGCTAGAGCTTACAGGACTACATTGACACTATCCGGACGTGGAGCATTCATCCGGACTTGGTAGGCGCTCATGCTTTCGAGGATGCTTATCTTTTATATTCTAGCTTAGATGTAGGCATGAGCTAGTGGAGGATGTTCCACTAGCGTTTCTTTCTTACTTATTTCAGACGTTGTATTGGTGCCATTTAGGCAACTTTATATTTATAAAGTTATGAAATATTTCCTTCATTTGAATATTTCTTAATTAGATGGTTGTTGTGTACTGATGTGATATAAGGCAAATCTTATACGTGAATAATGTTTCTTACTATGAAGTCTATGTATACTTCGAGGCAAACAAAAGTTTTAAATTTTCTGCTAAAATTAACCTATACAATGTAATGATGACGTATGTAGGCTTGTCTGCGATTTCCGAGAGGTCAACGACGCCGCTTTCGGCTAGGGTCTAAACCCCGGTCGTGACAATCACGTTAGACTATGACTATGTCTTTGTATGTGTAGTCTTAGAGTTGATGCATGATTCTTCCTACTTGATTATGTAGGTCTTATGATTGTTATATTGATGACATTATAGTATCGAATAGGGTGACGTATAGATGATGTTTGTTATGCCTATGTGCTTATAGAATTATATGCTATATGTGAAGATGTGTGTGTATTGTCTTGGTAGACTTGTGTCCCTTATTTGACATATGTACAATATGAATATGAACATCTTGACTTAGTAGGATTATGCACCTTTGTCTTGTAATGTGTATGGATGAATGTTGAATAAAAGTCTAGGATTGGTAGACCTAAAATGGTTCCCTTCTAAGCATGACTAATATGTGGAACCTTATATACATAAAGAAGGTTAAGAATAAGCTATCCTTATAGACCATTGAGTGGCAACCCTAGTGGATCCATCTTTGGTAGGTGAATTATGACTAGGTAATGACTAAGAGATGATACATTTTCATATGCCCCTTTTTATTCAACTTACTCTATGAGAACAAAGGCTAGCACCGTGTGAATATGTTATGGTTTGTAGCTCTACTTAAGAAGGAGACTAGAGTAAAATATATCTCTACTTGAGAATGAGACTAGACTGCATAAAAGACCTTGATATTCCTTAACCATGTGCCTACATGGGATGTTTCCTAGTTCTACCCCTGGCAAGTAGAACACCCTCCATCTGAGTAGGTAGACTCCGTATTCCATGCCTTACTAGTATGGTCTATGTCGGTTATTGCCTATTCTTATCATGTGGGATATATTCTAGTATTCAATAAGATCTACAGCATTTAGGTAGTGGAATGGAACGCTATCTAGAGATGGAACGAGTAGGCTTTGGTGGTGCTAGAGTGTAGGTTCCCTAGGTCTTTCTAAGACCATTATGTGAAGTACTTAATGAGTTAAATGTCTTCTAATTGACAAAATGAATTATTATTACTTTAGTAATGTATGTTGAATATAATGTGCTCTACCCAGGTTAGCTTTGAGGGTTGCTTTGGTAAGCTTGAAGAGGGTGTTTGGGCGGTCTCTTCATGTCCTACATAGGTAAATCTTTGAGTAGCCTTAGGTGGGGAGTAATGAAAGGAAAAGGGAACAATCTTATCTTAGGTAGTCTTAAGGATTGTTTAGGTAGGCTTGAAAAGGGTGTATGGGCGGTCTCTTCTTGTCTTACTTAAGTAACGCTTAGGATAACCTTTGGTTGGAGGTGTATATGTTTATATGGGTTGAAGTGATGTTGATGTTGTATTGTGGATTGTGACTTATATGCATATATGTTGACTTCTAAATAACTATTATGCTTGTATTGAAGTGTTTTCTCAAAAAGAGCATTTTTCATACAAAAAGTCCATTTCATGATTTTATGCATTATGCCATACTTAGTACAAGTGTTTGTACTAATTATATACTTTTTGTCTATCTCTAAAGGTGTAGGTGGCATTTGAGAGGAGTCTGGAAGTTGAAGCTTTGATTAGTACTCATTCAAGCAAGAGTTGTTATGTCCTCACTAGATTCGACGACATCATGATGTTTAGTTTTCCTTATTGAAAGTATTGTAATAGACATAGATAGTTTCCTATTTGATAAAGTATGGGCTGTGTCCCAATATATTCGTATGCCTAAGATTGAGACTTTGACATGTAGCCTTTCATAATGTTTTTCTATAAAAAAAATATTTTGAAGTATTATTATTTTGTGTGAAAAGTTTTAATTCCGCACTACTTTTCATACATGTATGCAATGAACAATGTCAAAGGGCTTGTACAAGACCTTCGAGAGGTCAAATACGTCGTGTTGCGATTTGAGAATGCCCTAACTTCTAGAGGGTACTCTCGGATCGTAATAAACTTGGTATCAGAGCATAAGGTTATGAAGTAGTACTTAGGAATCAAAAAGTCTCAAAAAGCCACGTCTAGTACAGTCTTGTTCATTTGTGTCAATCGCGACACATCCATGAGTGAGAGGCTATAGGACGATAGAGTTTCCCTTCATCTCTACTCTTGTGTCACTTCGTAGATTTTAAAGTTATAAGTGTCATTTCTTAATGTTTTCTCTTATGTTTATAGGAGATGAATACGAGAAAGACACCGGCTAGGAGGGTTGATGAGGAGGTGGTTATTTGAGGAGTTCCTCCCCGAGTTGAGCAAGTGGAACAAGTTCATCGAGGCGCTAAAATTTCTACCCATGGTGATCAAGTCCCTATTGTGGGTGGAGGAAATGAGTTTCTGGTGGTTCGCCTAGTTAAGGCAAATGGGGAGATTAGAGAGGCTCTCCTTACTCTAGCCCCAACTATGATAATTCAAGTGCATAGAGACATTAGGCCTATGATGAATGCTATGGAGAGTACTATGACCTCAAGATTGAGGTACTTTTTTAGGATGAATCCTCCTATCTTTATTGGTTCTAAGGTGGGAGAGGATCCCCAAGATTTCTCGGATGAGGTGTATAAAAGAGTGCATGCTATGGGAGTGACTTCTAGGAAGAAAACAGAGTTAGTTTCATATCAATTGAAAGATGTTGCTCAAGTATGGTTTACTCAATGTAAGGATAGTAGATCGGTTGAATCAGGTCCCTTAGAGTGGGAAGAATTTAAGGAAGCATTCCTAGAAAAGTACTTTCCCCGTGAGAAGAGGGAGGTTAAGATTGAGGAATTTATAAACCATAGGCAAGGTGGAAAGAGTATTGAGGAGTATTCCTTAAAGTTTATCATATTGTCTAAGTATGCTCCATCCTTTGTGTCTATCCCTAGGGATGAGATGAGTAGGTTCTTGATCGGTGTTTCGGATATTGTGAAGGAAGAGTTCCGTACAACCATGCTCCATGGTGACATGACTCTATCTAGGCTCATGATGTATGCTCAATCCATTGAAGTGTCTAAACTTGGGAGGAGAAGTAGAGATGCTAAAAATGGAAGAACCGAGGAGCAAGTTTAACCTAAGTTTAAGAAGAGGGCCCCAAATCAAGATGGTCCTAGTGCTCCAAATGCTAACTATGAGAGAGGTGGTGGTTCCCAAGTGGTTAAGCCTACTTGTGCTACTTGTGGGAAAAAGCACTTTGGGAAGTGTCTAGCCGGTACTAGTGGGTGCTTTGGTTGTCGAAAGGATGATCATAAGGTGAGAGATTGTCCTACTATTGCATCTAGAGAAAGAGAGTGCAAGCAAGTTCCTCCTAGTGTTCCGGATGGTGGTGCTCCAAAGAGGAATACTTCTATGCTCTCCGAGACAAAGGAACAAAACCGGATGATGATGATGATGCCTCTAAGTTATAGTTTTCTCTATTTAGTTATATAAGTTCCTTCTAAGAGGGGAATGGTGAGTAGTAGAATGGTGAGTTGTTGTCTCATCTCTTCTATTCAATTCAAGCTTGAGAGATAGAATATCGTAGTAGCATTTTGCATGTATAATTGTGTTTAGGAGTCTAGTTGAAATTGAATTTCATTGATTCCTTGCATTGTGCATTTCGTGAGGTTATGGTTATGTTTTAAATTGAGTTTATATTGTTTTATCTCTTATATTTCTCATGCTTCCATCATAAATTGCTTAAGAGTTCAATTTTTGGAATATTGAGCATGTTTCACTATAAAGAATTTGGTGTTCACTGTAAAGATTTTGAAACTTTGGTTTGTAGAAGTAGTTTCTATCTTCTTGTTGTGTTTTGAGTCTCTTAAAGTATGTGAAAGTGATGTTTCTCCTACATGTGTGTATTGTGTATTTGGTGGCATGGTTATGTGCTGCTATTCTTGAGTTTCTTCTCTCTTGATAGTATCTAAAAAGAATAGCAAGTGTCATTTGAGAAGGAATGTTGTCCAAGTGGGGAAGTATTGTTACACCCTAAAAAAATGAGTTCGGTTGAAATAGATCCTAACACTTGTATCATGTTGCTTTAAAGTCATGAAAGGGTTAATAATAGTGTTTATAGGCAGAGTGTCAAGTTTGGTTATGTTTGGAGGCCAAACGTCCAAAAACGTCCAGGACGTTCGAAAGTTTTGCCTTGAAACGTGCTTGCGTGCCTTAATGTGTTTCGTCAAGATTTATGTGTTTTTTTGAGTTCAAATTGATGTGATAGGTTCCTAACATGGATATGAGAGTAATAGATGTGGAAACGTTTGGGAAAAACTCCCCGAAGACCGATGAAATGGTCCTAGAGAAGGACCCAAACCTTGGGGTAGCAAGCTGCCCAAGGCAGCAATATTTGGTCATTGGGGGAACAAGTCTGCGTCACGGACTTGGTCCACCAAGAGACAAAATGTTGCTCCACACATATGTTATACTCCACTGGTAAAAGAATTAATTCCATAAATGATGCGAGAACATCTCAGTGTCGCGAACTTGTTACCCAACGATGATTCCGGAAATTTAAGTTGAGTTTGAGTTGGTTAAAAGGTCCTATAAGTGCAGGGGTATTTTGGGTATTTTAGAGGGTAAATATTGGCGGTTATTAGACCTATTTAAACCCCAATTTCACCCTTCAAATCATAACCCTCAAGTCCAAAACCTCCATTGATGAAGTTTTGAAGCTCCTAGGAAGAGGATAGATTTTCCAAGTTTTTCTCCATAAATCTTGTGGGATTTTCATCACAATTAAGGTATGGTTATTCATCCTTGAAATCTCTTCCTTCAAGGAGTCAACTCAAATAAATTTCTAATATGATCCAAACCATGAAATCTTATAAATTGAATTCTAGCCATGGGTCTTTGCGTAAAACGTTTTAGATCATTGATTTATGATTGAATTATTGTAAATTAGGTGATTCTAACCTTAAATATTCATGAAGCCATGCAAAACAAAATATCTTAAAATTGTCAATGTCACACCCAGATATTACACCTCAGATGCGACCGGCGTCGTCGTCCTCTCAGAGGACTAAACAAGCCTCTTAGCGTTCGTCATAACATGTCATCAGTTAAAACTTGCGTAAAATTAAAAGCTTTTGCATTATATTTGAAGTATACTTAGACTTAATACTTAACGATCATAAAGACATACGATATTTTAAAATAACTCTCACATTATATCAAATCATCTAAAGAGTGCAAATTTGGACTTAGCCAATATATAGTCGATATGCCATACAAGCCATAATACAAAATAATCCAAATAAATATAATTGGAAGTAGAATAGTCTTAAAACTACTAAGTCTTCATAAACTGGAATATGAAACATAGCATCCCCGAACATGAGGACCTACCAAGACTTGGAGAAAGAGTTCCAAGCTTCTTCAAATCGACCTCCTTAAACTTCAATGGCCGTAACCTAAAGTTGTAGTAATATAAAGTAATGGGGTTAGTACGCCACATGTACTAAGTATGGGTATATGCACATTACATATAAGGACATGTATGAAAAATGATCATTTATCGTTTCTTTAGAAAGCATGCTAAGCCATGTGAATGTCTTCAATGCACATACCATATAACATATACAAGTTAAGGATTCCATTAACTTAAAGCATGATCATAATCAAAGAAATATTATCATAGAGTCATGTTAACATTTCACATTCCAAATATCATATAAACGTAACCTACCAACACTTACAAATGATTCCATCCCCAACCTCCAATTGCAATGGTAATGGAAGCCCCATAACCCCACACAACCAAGTAGATAAGATAGGAGACCATAAGTAAAGTTTTGTTTCATATAACTTGTAACATAATTAGTCATCATTTCATATAAAAATATATCCCAATAACATATTCATCATGATGATCAACATTCATATAAGAGTAACTTCATGTATCATAAGCATATATCTTTCATGTTATCATAATACATAAGAACAATCTCATAGGACTTCCCTTAGAGTCAACTTGTGAAATGTCTAGGTAGAATCCGATGTCATAAAACCCCACACCAAAAAAAGGTGGTCTACTGGACAAAGTCGAACCAAACATGACATAGCTTTCTAGGTGGATCCACTAGCTAGTATCCTATGGTGGCAACATAGTTCAAGAACTATGAGATGTATTAGAGACCCATAGTTCCACATTACATGGCAGCCTCAATCTCATGAGAGTCATTGTGAGCCTACCTTCCAACTAGGGAAGGGACACCCCTCATATCTTGTTCATTGGTGCTTTTGCTTAAGTCCCTTTCTTGAATAACCTTTAAGTTTTCTTTTATCATTACTTATCATAGTTAAAAGGAGATTAAATCCTTGTATAAACATGATAATGAGTTCTTTATGATTAGATGAGAATTTCATTTCATCTAACCCTTCGTATGTGAGATTAACATAACATAGTCATCATGTGTAAAGCATACAAGAGAATATTGTAACTGGCAGTTTTTGTGTTCTTATGATGATGTCACAAGTAATATATTCATAGCCCAAAATATCTACATAGGAACATCATACATACTTCCACAATATAGCATAGTAATTTATAGGCTAACATAAACGTTGTAGAGCAACCACAACCTTAGAAGACTTACCTCTAGCTTCCAAGAACCTTATTGAAGAACTTACGTTCAACTTAAAACATTCATAACCATGACATAGTAAAATACTCAATGGAATAATCAAGAACAACTCTTCTATTCATATACAAGATCAACGCGTAATGTAGGGTAATGAAAAGGGTCATTTAAGAGTTCATTCTAGTCTGAGTTCCAATCCTTACGTTTTCATATTATCAAGTAGTAGAAACAATCATACGAAACCATCATCTAGATATGAAAATTCTTCACACGAAATTAAAACACAACTAACTACATACTCATCAATTTGTCTGAAATAGACCATAGTAATAACCTTACTTTTAATTTGAAATCATAAATCTAGAGTTAGGAAGAAAATCCGTTTTGTACAGTAAAAACCCTAGAATTGAAGTTCTTGAAAACTTATCTTTGATAGGACCTCTTGGGGAAAGTAATCCCAAGAGTGAAAAATTCATATCTTATAGATGAAAAATCCACGAAAATTGAAAGAAAAGCTTGAAGTCTTCATCTTCTTCCTTGAGCTTTTTCGTGTTCTTCAATGTAATTTGGAAAAGAGAGCGTTCTTGAGAGAGATGAAAGAAAACTTGTTTGATCTGATTTAGGACATGTAAAAGTGGTCTAAAACTGACCTAATATCCATATGTCCTATGAATTACCCAAAATACCCTCCACTTAAATTGATCTTCTTATGAAGTTAAATTACCAAAAATACGACTTTAACAATTCAGGGAAGTAGCTGTGCGTCGCGGGGCCAAATCCTATCATTTTTATTAAATTTTAAGTTGAGGAGTAGGTGCATGTCAGCCTCGCGCCGCGAGGCTGTCTCTCAAATCTTGAGGCAGTGACATGCGCGTCAGGCTGGCATCGCACGCTTTGCCTCCAATTCAGCATGCTCGCAGGCTGCCAGGTAGCCTGCCCACCCATGTTTGGGTCCTCCTGAAGGACGCTTCGGGTGGTCCTTGGGGTGTCGTTGCCAGACGTTTGGACCCTTTGTACTAAATACTACCAATCCAAGGTGTCTTTAAATGTTTTGGACTTTATTTGACGCTTCCAAACCTTCACCATACATAGGGACGTCAACTAGTTTGATTTAGCTAGTTTCAGGTTGTCAAGGTCTTTCTTAGTCGTTTTTTCTCTAACCTTTTCTAAATGTGTTTTTTATATTAATATATGTTTGCAAAAATCATTTTAAACATTATTTAATAGATTAAGCTCTAGTATATGTCATGATATTTCTGGAGTGTTACAGTCTATATGTTAGATAAGATGATCTTTTCTTAATGCTTATAATTTCTAGAGTAGTTTCCTATGGGATATTGAATGATGTAAGAATTGTATTGCATTGATTTATAGGTTGTCTTATATTGATAAATCTCTATTGAATTGACTTATATTCATTGAGTACTGTGATTTATGTATTGAATTGATGATCATGGCCATGGGTAAGGTCCTATTGATACTGTATTGGATAATTTAGCTATGGGTTGAAGTGGTGAGAACGGATTGGTGGTACGCTGCCCTAATTCTATTTATTTTATGAGATGTAGTTTTTGAATTATGTTGTGATAAGTAAGTTCCACTTATGGTGGCGGTGCTATATGTTTTACTTATAAATTATGTGGCCTCGTCGGCGTTACTTTTTGTGTTATAATGATCATGGCCTTGTCGGTAACTTATTGAAGTATTATGATGATTTGTGGAGTTGATTATGTGAAATATGATCATTTCTACCTACATGTTAATAATGTGAAAGTATGTGGTTCATGTATTGACGTTAGGTGATCATGTTAGAATATTACTATGTCTTTGTATGTGTAGTCTTAGAGTTGATGCATTATTCTTCTTCTTGATTATGTTGGTCTTATGATGGTTATATTAATGACATTATAGCAGCGAATAGGGTGACCTATAGATGATGTTGGTTATGCCGATGTTCTTATAGAATGATATGCTATATGTGAAGATGTGTGTGTCTTGTCTTGGTAGACTTGTGTCCCTTACTTGACACATTTACATTATGAATATGAACATCTTGACTTAGTAGGCTGATGCACCTTTGTCTTTTATGTGTATGGATGAATGTTGAATGAAAGTCTAGGATCGGTAGACCTAAGATGGTGCCCTTCTAAGCATGACTAATATGTGGAACCTTCTATATAGAAAGAAGGTTAAAATTGGCTATCCTTATAGACCATTGAGTGGCAGCCCTAGTGGACCCATCGTTTGAATGTGCATTAAGACTAGGTAATGACTAAGAGATGGTATCTTTTCATGTGCCCCTTTTAATTGAACTTACTCTATGAGAACAAAGTCTAGTACCGAGTGAATATGTTATGGTTTGTAGGTCTACTTAAGAAGGAGACTAGAGTACAATGTATCTCTACTTGAGAATGAGACTAGAGTACATAAAAGACCTTGATATTCCTTAACCATGTGCCTACATGGGATGTGTCCTAGTTCTACCCTTGGCAAGTAGAACACCCTCCATCGGAGTAGGATAGACTGCGGATTCCATGCCTAGCTAGTATGGTCTATGTCAATTATTGCCTATTCTCATCATATGGGATACATTCTAGTATTTAATAATCTCTACAACGTTTAGGTAGTGGAATTGGACTCTATCTAGACATGGAAGAAGTATGATTTGATGATGCTAGAGTGTAGGTTCCCTAGGTCTTTCTAAGACCATTATGTGAAGTACTTAATAAATGATATGTCTTCTAAATGACTTAATGAATGATTATGACTTTAGCTAATGTATGTTGAATATAATGTGCTCTACCTAGGGTAGCTTTGAGGGTTGCTTATGTAAGCTTGAAGAGGGTGTATGGGCTGTCTCTTCTTTTCCTACATAGCTGAATCTTGCAGTAACCTACGGTGGGGAGTAAATGAAGGAAAAGGGAACAATCTTATCTTAGGTAGTCTTAAGGATTGTTTAGGTAGGCTTCAAGAGGGTGTATGGGCGGTCTCTTCTTGTCTTACTTAAGTAAGTCTTAGGATAACCTTTGGTGGGAGGTGTATACGTTTATATGGGTTGAAGTGATGTTAATGCTATATTGTGGAATGTGACTTATTGCATATATATTGACTTGTAAGTAACTATTATACTTGTCTTAAAGGGTTTTCTCAAAACGAGAATGTTTTATACAAAAAGTCCATTTATCATGATTATATGCATTATATCATACTTAGTACAAGTGTTTGTACTAATTCCATAACTTTTGTCTATCTCTAAAGGTGTAGGTGGTATTTGAGAGGATTCTCGAAGTGGACGCTTGGATTAGTATTCATTCAAGCAAGATTTGGTATGCCTCACTAGATTTGAGGACATCATGATGTTTAGTTTTCCTTATTGAAAGTATTGTAAAGACATAGCTATTTTCCTATACGATGGAGTATGGGCCGTGTCTCAATATTCGAATCTCTAAGATGGCGACTTTGAGACCTAGCCTTTCATTATGTTTTTCTATCAAAGAGATATTTTGAAGTATTATTATTTTGGGTGAATATTTTTAATTCCATACTACTTTTCATACATATATGCAGTAAACGATGTCAAAGGGCTTATACAAGACCTTCGTGAGATGAAGTACGCTATTTTGCGATTTGAGAATTCCCTAACTTTTAAGGGGTACTCTCGGGTAGTAACAGAGTGTACTTGACTATTATTTGATGTTTACTAAGTTGTCTAGGTATGCTCCATCCTTGATTTCAAATCCAAGGATGAGATGAGTCATTTTCTTACGGGGGTGTCTGACGACTTCGTGGAAGAATTTCGTTCAGCTATGCTTCATGATAATATGAATATTTCTCGTCTCATGGCTGATGCTCAACAAGTGTAAGAAATTAGGTTAATGAGGAAAAATAGGGAGGAAAAGAAGGTAATATCTTATGAAGGTGGTTCTTCTAAGGGTAGGTTTGACATTCAAGAAAAGCCTAGATTGAAGAAGAGGTTTTCAAATCCAGTTCCTTCCATATTTCCCAAGGTTTGTGATGATAGGGTGTCTAACCCTAAGTCTTAAAAGGGAAGAGGTACTAGTTCACCAAGCAAGAAGCCAACTTGTGGAAAGTGTGGCAAGAAACATTATGGTGATTGCATTGTTGGGACGGACAATTGCTTTGGGTGTGGCAAGAGTTTCCACAAAGTTAAGGATTGCCCTAATTTGAAGGGCCAAGACAAAGGAAGTGGGAACACTCAAGATAGTGGTTCTAATGTGGATGCTCAAAAGAAGAATCACTTTTATGCAATTCGCTCAAGGGGTGAACAAGAGAGTTCTCGCGATGTGGGGACCAGTATGTTACAAGTCTTCTCCATTGATGTTTATGCTTTACTTGATCCGGTTGCTACATTATCTTTTGTTACTCCCTTGATAGCTAGGAAGTTTGATGTTTTACCCGATATCCTAAATGAACCTTTCAAGGTAACTACTTCGGTAGGTGAGTCGGTGGTTGCAAAGAGGGTATATAGAAATTGTCTAATAATGTTGCCCAATGGAGTTACTCATGTTGAATTAGTAAAACTTGATATGGTCGATTTTGATGTCATTTTGGGGATGCATTGGTTGCATGATTTTTTTTGCTTCCATTGATTGTTAAACAAGAATTGTCAAGTTCAACTTTCTAAATGAACATTCCTTAAAGTGAAAGAGGGGAAATTCTATTCCTAGAGGTTGTATTATCTCTTGTCTTAAGACTTGTAAAATGATCTCAAAAGGGTGTTTATATCATATTGTAAGAGTCAAAGAGTTAGACTCCGAAAATCCTCCCATTGAGTTAGTCCCCGTGCTGAGTGAATTTCCGGAGGTTTTCCCTCATGATGTTCTTGGAATCCCTCTTGAACGTTAAATTGATTTAGGTATTTGATAGCCACCGGATACAAACCCCATTTTAATTCCTCCTTATCGGATGGCTCCAGCCGAATTGAAAGAGTTGAAGGCTCAACTCAAAGACTTACTAGACAAAGGCTTTATTAGACCTAGTATTTCTCCATGGGGTGCACCAGTATTGTTTGTGAAGAATAAGGATGGGTCGCTTAGAATGTGCATTGATTATTGCCAACTCAATAAAGTCATTGTTAAGAACAAGTATCCTCTCCCTCGAATTGACGACTTGTTTGATCAACTCCATGGGACGAGCTACTTTTCTAAGATTGACTTGAGATCGGGGTATCACCAACTTAGGGCGAGAGGTGAGGATATACAAAAAATGTCATTTCAGACTAGATATGGTCACTATGAGTTCTTAGTAATGTCTTTGGTCTCACTAATGCCCCGACAGCGTTTGTAGATCTCATGAATAGGGTGTTTCAAACTTACCTAGATTCATTTGTCATTGTTTTCATTGACAACATCTTGGTATATTTGAAAAATGTGGGTGAACATATGGACCATTTAAGGGTTGTGTTGCAAGTGCTTAAGGAAAACCAACTATTTTCCAAGTATAAAAAATGTGATTTTTTATTAAGGTCGATGTCGTTTCTTGGTCATATCATCTCTAGCGAGGGAGTTTGAGTTGATCTAAGGAAAATTGAGGCGGTCAAGAATTTTCCTAGACCATTGACTCCAACCGACATTAGAAGTTTTTTTGGTCTAGCGGGATATTATAGGAGGTTTGTGGATGGTTTTGCGTCCATTGGATCTCCCTTGATTAGATTGACCCAATAGATTATGAATTTTGAGTGGTCGAAAGCATGTGAAAGAACCTTCCAAATCTTGGAAGAGAGGATTACCTCCGCTCCGGTGTTGACTTTACCGGAGGGTACCAAGGGCTTCGTCGTGTATTGTGATGCATCCTGAGTGGGCTTAGGGTGTGTTTTTATGCAGTATGGGAATGTAGTAGCTTATGCTTCTAGACAACTTAAGGTGCATGGGAAAAATTATCCAACTCATGATCTTAGGTTAGCAGCCGTGGTATTTGCCTTGAAAATAATGAGGCATTATTTGTATGGTGTTCATGTCAATGTGTATACCGATCACAAGTGTCACGACCAGAGTATAGACCCTAGCCAAAACCGGCGTCGTTGACCTCTCGGAGGTCGCAGACTAGCCTACATACGTCATCATTATATCGTATAGGTTAATTTTAGCGGAAAATTTAAAACTTTTGTTTGCCTTGAAGTATACATAGACTTCATAGTAAGAAACAATATACGCATATAAGATTTGCATTATATCACATCAGTTCACAACAACCATCTAATAATAAGATATTCAAATGAAGGAAATAGTTCATAACTGCATTAATATAAAGTTGCCAAAATGGCACCAATACGACGTCTGAAAATAAGTAAGAAAGAAACGCTAGTGGAACATCCTCCACTAGCTCATGCCTACGTCTAAGCTAGAATATAAGAGATAAGCATCCTCGAAAGCATGAGGGCCTACCAAGTCTGGATGAATGCTCCACGTCTGGATAGGTTCAACGTAGTCTCGTAAGCTCTAGTGTCCACCTGCACCTGCACCTAAAAGTAGAGCGTTGTATGGAATTAGTACACACTTGTACTAAGTATGGGTCTATTCAAGTACATACCAAGGACATGCATGATTAAGAAGATCTCTCTCCTAACGATATGAATTATGGAAAGCCAAGTCAGTTGGACTTGCCAAATCAGATTAGGAAAGTCATGCTATGAGAGTAACATGCGTCATCATTCTTTTCATATTGCACACATCACATAACATATTTAATATAGCAAATACATATATCACATATCATTCGTTTATATACCATAAGACCTTGGAATCACAGACTTAGCATTAGGACTTCCCAACTGAGGGCTCAACATATGGGACCTCAACTTGGGAGCCTTCTTTAGCAAACACAGAGTTTGCTTCATTCATTCATACGTACTTCATTTTCATTCATTCATATACCTAGGGTTTTATTTAAGACTTTCATCGGGGTCACTGTGCAATGACCAAGAATAACCTAGTGTCATTACTTGAATCTAGTTCACCTCTTGATTATCCTATCCAAACACCTTTGGTATCATTCATTTCGTTGTGTGCATTACTTGAAGCTGGACTCATTCTTTCTTTGGGAACTGTAACTTTATCCAACATAGATCATGTGGGTTCATGAAATCTAGTGTCTACCCCACACGAAAAGAGGTGGAATCACTGTCGAAAGTGAAACCAAAAACATACTAGCGTAAATAGGGAATTGAACCGTGCTAGAACCCTATGTTGGCTGCATAGGTTCAAAGACTAGGAGATATAAGCACACCCATACCCTCCTAAACGGACAGTCTCATCTCATGAGATTTACACGAACCTCTACCTTCCCGAAAGAAGGAATCGTGACTCATAGCTAGCCTATCGGTGCTCCGTATAAAGTTCCATTACATTCGTCTCACACATCATAGAAGTTGGCTTCTAGCATGAGGGCATCATTGCTCATTAGATGATTTCTCTTCTCATCATTAGTATTAAGTGTGAATTAATCTCAATACTTTCATTAGAGTGTTTCTTAGAGACTGGTCTCTTTATTAACTTTACACTCTCATTGGTGAGTACGGTTTCTGGTAACACTTATTAGGGTCATTTGAGATTGATCTCATCTTTCATATTAGTCTGTTGTCATGTTGTCACCACATTCATTAACTTAAGCATATTAGCTCTTCATAATTACTTACCCCATTACGTGAATGTTCATTTCATCATATGCCAATGCACTTGGGCTTTTAGTGTGTTTCACACTCTTACTTAACCCTCTTGGGTCATATCATTTCATCATATACATCTTAGGTTCACTTACTTTTAAACGTACGCTGCACTTATGAACCCATACATACAAGCCATGAGGCTCCGTTCATAATTCGTCTAAGCGACTCATACTTACCAAAGATTATATGGTACAAGACTTATGCATCTTGTAGGTATGCCAAGGTCTCGAGTTTGATTCCTATAGGCAGCATTCATTAAATATTTATTCACGTAAGACTTATGTGTCAATACGGGATTGGGCAAGGGAACCCGATTTCGAATCCCTTGAGCAACACTTAATTTTATATTAAATTTTTTATTTATATTTTTGGCTTGGGGACCCGAGGTCGATCCCCAACGCCTACACTTTTTTTTCTTTCTTTTCTTTCCTTTCTTTTTTCGTTTGAGACTGAGAGGATGTGGGATCGATCCCCCACAACCTCATTTTTACTTTTCTTTAATTACTCTCCTAGTTTCCTCACCTATCCGAGAGGTTGTGGGTTCGATCCCAACGCACCCCATTTTATTTATTTTCCCTCTTTCATTTCTTGACTGAGCCTTACCCCATTTCGAATCCCCCTTACCTCACATTTATTATTAAATTTTCAGTAGTTTGCATATGGTGAGGTCTCGGGTTCAATCCCTGATGACCTCACATATTTAAAAAAAAAATTTGAAACCCAAAAACCTTCAAACGGCTTAGCCGAGACAAAATTTCCAGATTTCTTGAAATTTGGTCATGTTTTTCGTCCACCTTTTCTCAACATTTATACGCTAGATTCTTAGGCAATTCGCTGGATATTTCGTACATTATTATGTACATTTTCATGGTTACATTTGGCCAAGAGTTTTCACTCAATTCATCAACATCACACCTCCCATGAACATCACGATTTCGACAAGTAATTGCATACAAAAATGCAAGGATTTAACATGCCATTTTCACATAGTTTCGGAAAAAGAATACCTAACAATCACATAAATCCGAACATACATACATGAATATAATCATCACGAAAACACGTTACATCCCTAAATTCTACCAGAAAACTTACCCAACCTACAACAATCGATGGGAGCTAGTGACAGAGACATACAAAGGGGAAATATTCCTAGTTTTCGGATTAGAATACGACTGAATAGGGGTCTCTTAAGAAAGGGACCAAGAGGAAGAAACCCATACCTTTTTCGCCACACAATTTCAAACCTGATCTAATGCGCTTCCAAATCCCATGAAACCAATGCTTCACCACCAAAACCTCACGCGCAACCCGTCGAGAAACACGTTTTTTATTTTCGTTTTTAGTTTAGTTTTTCTTTTGAGTTTTAGCGTACAAGTTCTTCAAGAGTGATGAACTTTTGATTTTGTTCTTTTACTGATAATGAAACGTGAGAATGAGAGTAGAGAGGCATGAGAGTGAGTTTAGGAGTAGGAGTTTTAGGTAAAGACTTAGTCAAACTAGGACTCCTTGTCATTTAAATTAAACATCTGATTTTTCTAAGGCTTAAGTGAGATGACTAACATGCCTTACTTAAATCAGATAATGAATATCAATTAATTCAATTTAACATTGCTTCCACCAAGGATCAAACCCGGGTGAAGCTCATCTCGTGAAAAAGGGTCAATTTGGGTCGACCCTACCCAAACTGTCCACTATTTACATTAATTAATTATTTAATTAAATCTCTAGGGTAATTATGATACTACCCTTAGCCTGGAAAAAACCATTTTACCCCTAGACCCTCCAAACCTAAGATTACCCCTTTCAAGTCCGGTTAGAACACATTGGGTGTAAACTCGTGTTCGGGGTCCTTGTACGTTACTTAGCATATAAAATTTCGGGTTGTTACATTATCGCCCCCTTTAGGAACATTCGTCCCCGAATGACACTTCTAATTATCTAGCACAATGCCAGTCATAACATAACATAAGTATTATACACAGTCAAGCAATAGCAACCAAGAATAGAGGAGATAAGGAAACTTAGACTTAAGAGTAGGAAGTCTAACCTCAAGAGCTAAAAATATGAGGATAGCGGGATCTCATATAAGCCTTGGCCTCCCACGTAGCACCCTCAACAAGATGGTTCCTCCACAATACCTTCATTGTGGCAACCTCCTTGTTTCTCAGCCGCTTCACCTGTGGGTCTAAGATCTCAACAGGAACCTCCTTATAGGAGAAGTCTTCATCAACCCCCAAACCTTCAACAGGCAGAATCGATGCTGGATCACCAAGGCACTTTTTAACATAGAGACATGAAAGACTGGATGAACAAGAAGCTAGTTCCGCAGGAAACTCCAACTCACAGATCACCTCACCACACGCTATAGAGTTTCGTAATGCCCAACGTACCTCGAACTCAACTTCCCCTTCCTTCCAAACCTCACCACCCCCTTCATGGATGATATTATCAAATAGACCTGGTCACCAACATCAAACTCTAAGTGCCGTTTCCTGTTGTCTACATAAGACTGCTGCCGACTGTAAGCAGTAGCCAACCTGTCCCTAATCACCCTGACCTTCTATAAGGCCTCATAAATGATCTCTGGACCCAAAATGGATGACTCTCCAACCTCAAACCACCCAACTGGAGACCTACACCTCCTACCATACAGTGCCTCAAATGGTGCCATCCCAATGCTGGAGTGATAGCTGTTATTATACGAGAACTCTATTAATGGGAGATGGTCGTCCCAACTACCCTTGAAGTCAATAACACAAGCTCTCAACATGTCCTCCAATGTTTAAATGGTGCGCTCTGCCTGCCAATCTGTCTGAGGATGGAAGCCAGTACTTAGCTTTACCTGCGTGCCTAAGCCCTTCTGGAAGGATCTCCAGAAATGCGAAGTGAACTGAGCTTCTCTATCCGAAATGATAGACAAAGGAATCCCATGCCACCTCACAATCTCATCAATGTACGTCTCGCATAATCGTCGGCACTGTAAGTAGACTACACAGGGATAATGTGGGCAGACTTAGTCATCCTGTCCACAATAACCCATATAGATTCATGCTGTCTCCTAGTCCTCGGAAGACCAACCACGAAGTCCATGTTAATTGCCTCCCACTTCCAAGTTGGAACCTCAATAATCTAAGTGAGACCACCAGGATTAAGGTGCTCCGCCTTAACATGCTGACAATTAGGAAACCTGGCCACATACTTAGCATTGTCCTTCTTCATGCCATCCCACCAATAGATCTGCTTGAGGTCATGATATATGTTGGTGGAACCTGGATGTATCGAATACCTGGAACCATGGGCCTCTGCAACAATCTTGGTCCGCAAATCATCATCATCTGGTACACACAGCCTGTCCTAGTACCTAAGTATGTCGTTACCTCCCAAAGCAAAGGAATCATTCATCTTTACAAGCACTGAGTCCTTCAACTCCATCAACAAAGGATCAAGATACCGACCCTTCTTGACTTTAGCTACCAAGGATGATTCAGAACTAGGATGAACTGAAACACCCCTATTAGTACAGGCCACCACCAACACACCCAGTCTGGCCAGTCTGTGTACATCCTTCACCAACTCCTTCTTCCCATCATCAACGTGGGCTGTACTCCCTATGCTCAACCTGCTCAAAGCATCAGCTACAACATTTGCCTTCCCTGTATGGTAGTGGACACTCACGTCATAGTCCTTCAACATCACCAACCATCTCCGCTGACGTAGATTCAACTCCCTCTGCGTGAACACGTACTGGAGACTCTTGTGATCTGTGAACACATCCACATGCACCCTGTACAAGCAGTTCCTCCACAACTTCAATGCAAACACCACAGCTGCCAACTCATGAACCTTGAGCTGTCTGGACGCGTAGGCTATCACCTTACCACCCTACATAAGAACACACAACCCATACCAATCCTAGATGCGTCACAATAAACAGTGTAATTCTCACCACACTTAGGTAACGTAAGCACTGGGGATGAAGTGAGTCTGTCCTTGAGTTCCTGGAAACTCTCCTCACAAGTCTCCTGCCATTCGAACTTGGCTTTCTTCTTAGTCAAAGCTCTCAGTGGGGCAGCAATGAAAGAAAAACCCTCCACGAACCTGCGGTAGTAACCAGCTAATCCATGAAAGCTACGGATATTGGTGGGAGTAAGAGGTCTTGGCCAGTTCTTAACAGCCTCAGTCTTTTTGGGGTCCACCTCCACACCCTGATCAGACACAACATGACCCAGGAAGGTCACTGATCTATGCCAGAATTCACACTTGCTGAATTTGGCATACAATTAATGTTGTCTAAAAACCTGCAAGGTTAGTCTCAAATGTTGTTCATGCTCTTTCTTTGTCTTAGAGTAGATGAGGATGTCATCAATGAATACTATGTCAAAAGAATCAAGGTATTCACGGAAGACTCAGTTCATGAGGTCCATTTATGCAGCTGGTGCATTAGTGAGACCAAAGGACATGACTAGGAACTCATAATGACCATAACGGATACGAAATGCTGTCTTTGGAATATCTTCATCCCTAACCCTAAGCTGATGATACCCGGAGTGAAGATCAATCTTCGAGAAGAAACTAGACCCTTGGAGATGATCGAATAAGTCATATATTCTGGGAAGTGGGTACTTGTTCTTTATAGTGACTTTGTTGAGCTGCCGATAATCGATACACATCCTAAGGGTTCCATTTTTCTTTTTCACAAACAGCACTGGAGTGCCCCAAGGGGATATGCTCGGTTTCGATAAAACCCTTATCAGTGAGATCTTTTAACTACAGCTTCAAATCCTTGAGTTCAGCTGGAGCCATTCTGTAGGGAGGAATTGAAATTGGTTTGGTATCGTGATCTAGGTCGATACCAAAATCAATCTCTCAAGGGGGAGGGACTCTGGGCAAATCATCGGGGAAAACATCTTGGAACTCATTCACTACAGGCATAGAGTCTATGGAAGGAATGCCATGATATAGATCATTGACACTCACAAGATGGCATAACAATCCCTTGGACATCATTTTATTAGCTTTTAGGTTCGAAATCAAGGGACTTGAAAGACTAGAATTGTACCCCTCCCAGACCAGCTCTTCTTTGTTAGGGAAATGAAATCTCAAAACCCTACTACGGAAATCCATGAAGTCATAACATTTATGGATCCATTCCATACCAAGTATAATATCGAAGTCATTCATGGGTAACTCAACAAGGTGTGCACACATAGTCTTACCACATAATACTATTGGGAAGTCTTTATGAATCCTATCAGCTCTTACATTTTCTCCTAAGGGAGTAATAACTACGATAGGATCATGCAAAACCTCAGGTAGTGTTTCAAAAGTAAGAGCAAAAAAGGGAGTCACAAAAGATAGCGTAGACCCTGGATCAAGTAAGGCATAAACAGAGGTTGAGAAGGCTTGCAGCATACCTGTGACCACATCAGCAGACTTCTCCTGCTCCTCCCTGCCCTTCAAAGAGTAGAATTTGTTCCTCTTAGGAGGCTCAGCTGCAGCAGTATTCTGGGGATTAGGCCTAGGCTGAGCATTACCTCCAGCCTGACCCCTATTCTGTGGACAGTCCCTGACCATATGTCCGCTCTTCCCGCAATTGAAACAGCTATTTGTGCCTAGTCTGCACTCTCCACTGTGAATATGACCACACGTTACACATTCCTTTCTGGGACGCTGCACATCACCTCTATTGCCCTTCTTGGGCTCGGGTCTGCCTCCTCTGGGTGCTGCACACCTATGAGAGTTAGAATTCCCTGACCTCTAATGCCACTTCTTAAATCTAGGCTGATCATGAACTCTGAAAGTGCTCCTGCCACCACCACTGCTGGGACCTGCCTGGTCAGAAGGTTTAGTCCTCTTGACCTCATGGGCTCTCCTCTTCTTCCTGTTGTCCTCAACCTGTTGGACATGAACAATCAACCTGGATAAGTCTATGCTGTCATGGATCATCGTAACCCGACACTCCTCCTCCAAGTCCTCTAAGATTTCTGTAAGGAACCTGCTCATCTCGTCCCTGCTGTTCGACAAAAGGGAAGTGGCATACCTGGACAATTTTACGAATTTCATGGAATACTCCCTGACAGTCAGCGAGCCCTGCATAAGGTTGAAGAACTCCTCAACCTTAGCCTCTTTCATCTCTCTTGGGAAGAACATCTCAAGAAAGGTTGTCTTAAACAGCTCCCATATGATTGGACCTCCGCCCAACGCCCTGCTATCCTTCCACATCTTGAACCAGACCTGTGCAACATCCTTCAGCTGATACGAGGCTAGCTCAGCTTTCTCAATCTCCCTGGCCCCCATTGCCATAAGAATCTTCTGGACCTCCTCCACGAACTCCTGAGGATCCTCTGCAGTCTTAGATCCTGTAAAGATTGGAGGATTCATCATATTCATCAAGCCAAGACCATGTTCATCATACTAAGTCTTTCCAAGCCAATCATGCGTACCAACATACTAGAACATACAATCAAGACAACTATATCATCAAGTAATAACATCAATAAACATGAATAAGAGTTCATTAAAACATAACCAAATAATGACAATTACTCATGAACCCTCATTAAGTAAACTAGTGCAATGACTAAGCAAAGCCCCATAACCTTACTCATTCAACTAATCTCAACAAGAACCATAACCAGTGTCCAACTTCACATAGCATATCACTAATAGTACATATCATCACACCTTAGCAATGGAGACCAAAGACATGTTCATAAGTGAAACCAATCATCATATAGTATCATCAATTTGCAAGATCATCATAAACATATCATGTAAAATTATAAGCATACACATATATAAGAACATCCTCCTAAGTCTTCCCTCAAGGCTCTCTAGTGCAATGTTTACGTAGAGTCCCATAACCCTTCCTAATCTAAGCTAAACCCCTTAAGTCATCCTAGGTAGAGTTCATTCCTTAAATTCATTTTAACTTTTGGGAACATCTTGCCTTAACCAACATAGACCACATTAGCTAATGTTGAATTCGGTATCTTAGAACCCTACACCGAAGCAAGGCGTACTACTTGACAAGGTAGTACCAAAACATGAACATAGCATCTAGGTGGATACACTAAATATTATTCCTATGGGGGCAACATAGTTTTAGAACTAGTAGATATAGTTGGGACCCTCTTTATGCTACATACATTGTAGTCTACAATCTAATGAGTACATTAGTGATCCTACCTTCCCTATGTGGGAAGGGACATTCCTCACTATAGTTCACTCGGTGCTAAGCTATATTCCCTTTCAAATGTCTTTAATGTCTTTATTAATCACCATTGCTTTATGTAGGTCATAGGGTTTATCCCTTATGTAATCATCATCATCATAGCTCTATAAAAATTGCATCAGTATTTTCCTTTCATTAAAATTCATATAAGTGAGGTTATCATATTTACATAGTCACATAATAATAAGGCACATTGGTAAGTTATCACCATCCTTATAAAATTTACATCTTAGCCAACAACTAGAATCCATAGTTCAAAACATTTCAATTAAACATTATACCAACCCTATTAATCTTAATAAGTGCCACAATTGCCAGCACGTCAAGGTAGAACATCGGAAACCAGGAGGTATGACTCAAGAGATCGATATTCCTACTTGGAAGTGGGATGTGATCAATATGGATTTCATCATAGGGTTACCTTGTTCTCCCAAACAACATGACTCCATTTGGGTGATAGTGGAAAGGATGGCTAAGTGTTCTCGCTTTTTAGCGGTCAAGACTACTTATTCGGCAGAGGAATATGCTAAGATTTATATTAATGAAATGTGAGGTTACATGGGGTTCCTTTTTCTATCATCTCAGAAAGAGGTCCTCAGTTTACCTCTCATTTCTTGAAGTCATTTCAGAAGGGTCTTGGTACGCAAGTTAACCTTAGCACAACATTTCAGTCACAGACGGATGGATAGGCTGAGCGTACCATTCAGACCCTAGGGGATATTTTGAGAGTTTGTGTGATCGATTTCAAAGGTAGTTGGGATGTTCACCTTCATGTGATTGAGTTTGCCTACAACTAGTTACCATTCCAGCATTCAGATGGCCCCTTTTGAGGCTTTGTATGGGCGTAGATGCGGATCTCCTTTTGGTTGGTTTGAAGTAGGTGAAGCATTTTTGATAGGTCCAGATTCAGTCCTTTATGCTATGGGGAAAGTTCAACTCATTAGAAAGAGACTTAAACAGCCTAAAGTCGTCAGAAATCTTACGCAGCTGTAAGGAGAAGGGAAGTAGAGTTCCAAGTTGATTATTGGGTTTTCTAGAAAGTGTCACCTATGAAGGGGGTGATGAGATTTGCCAGGAAAGGGAAGCTCAGTCCTAGATATGTAGGACCTTACAAGATCTTGAAAAGGGTTGGCAAGGTGGCATATGAGTTAGAGTTGCATGCAGAACTAGCAGCAGTGCATCCGGTCTTCCGCATCTCGCCCTTGAAGAAGTGTCTGGGTGATCCAGCCTATGTACTGCCATTAGAGAGTGTGGCGGTGAAAGATGATCTTTCTTATAAGGATGTACCAATTGAGATTATTGCCCATCAGGTTAAAAGGTTGAGAAACAAAGAAGTCGCTTTTTTCAAGGTTTTGTGGAGGAGTTAGTCCGTAGAGGGAGCTACTTGGGAAGTAGAAGCAACCATGAAAGCCAAGTATCCTCACCTCTTTCCTTCCGATTCCACTCTAGCTTGAGGTAATAGTTCCTCTTCAGTTTTTCAGTCATTCATGCGTAAATTCAGCCTTAGAATCATGTTCCCTCTGTTTGTACTTGCATTTTCAGCGTATTTGCATATTTTTGGAACACAGCCTAGTCAGAAATTTAGTTCTCAAGTGTTTAGTGGTAGGAATTGCAGCTCTCTCCCTCTATTTCAGCTATTTTAGTCTTCATTCGAGAACGAATGTTCTCAAGGGGGAGATAATGTAACAACTCATACCCTACATAGACCAAAATTCAGATTTTCCAGAAGTGCAGGTGCCATCTACGGAGTCCACCTACGGAACCTAGTGAGGACCACGGTTCGTGGACTACGTCCGTCAATCTTGTTCCACAAACGACGCCCAGGCCCTATGAACCGTAGGTAAGACCACGGTCTTTGGACCAGGTCCGTCGATCTTGGTCCATAGAAAACTCATAGATCCAAAACGACGGCCAGGACCATAGGTAGGACCACGGTCCGTGGACTAGGTCCGTCGATCTTGGTCCATAAACCCATTCATTGAACAAAATGACGAAGGAACAGGATGGACCATAGGTGGGACCACGGTTCGTGGACCAGGTCCATTGATCATGGTCCATAAACCCACTCTACTAACCAAACGACGAAGGAACAACACAGACCGTAGATAGGACAATGGTCCATGGACCAGGTCAGTTGATCTTGGTCTACAGATGACAGCCAGAACCAACAGACCGTAGTTAGGACCACAGTCCATGGACCAGGTCCATTGGTCACTACGACAATATTTAATTTAGGGGTCTTTTGGTCTTTTCCTATGTCGTTTATCCCCTAAGCTACGTCGTTTAGACCCTAAATTATGAGGTTTTAGTCAGTTTAAGCCTAGAAACATAACAAGAACTTACCTAAGTCAAAATCATAAATCAAAACATAGAAAATTAGAAGCAAGAAAGGAGAAAAAGGTCAAGAACCCAAGTTCAAGAACGCAACAAGGTTCCATCAGTTCTAGACCCAAAATCTAAATATTTCTCCGTGGATTTATCACCAGGTATGTGGGATTTCACTAGGGTGTTGCTTTTACCTATTGGGTCCCTAGTTTTCATTCAGATTCCTGATTCCCATATCATGATTAGACCTAGGGTTTCTAGAACTTCAACAGAACTTCATGAATTAATTAGTTATATGTTCCAAATCAGATACCATGTTATTACTCAGATTATTTCATGAATTTCAGAACCCTAGCTATGTATTTCTTTAGTTCTTGAATTACACATGCCAGGTAAGATATTTCAATTACGTTATAAATGCATAATTACCAGATAAATTGTAGCGTTCTCTGTTTTCATGTTCAATCTTGAGTTATCCAGTATTTACAAAAACTTAGTCATATTCAGTTAATTGCATAATTCATTGGGAGTAGCATAATCACGAGTTGGACTAGAGTTCAGCGTACCTAATTAGTCCCAAAACTACTAACCAAGTTGGCTGTAAGTCCCCTCTGTGTGCAATGAGTTTAGTGATCACGCCCGCATGCCTTTATATCTTTGGCAGGGTATATTGGGTCGTCTCAATGGGGCGTATACATCGTACTCCAAATTTAGCTCATGTGGTTTTATTATCGATTATTAGTAGCTCCCACAATTCCGTCAGACTCTATTACATTGACTATTTAGCAGTATATACAATATTCAGTTCCAACATGTTATAAATTGGTTATTGGATTCAGTTAGCTCAGTATTCAGTATATGATGTTCAGATTATTATACTTGCTTTTGTGCTTGTTCAATTATGTTTTATTTCAGCTTTACTCTATCCTACATGCTCAGTACCTGAAGTACTGACGCATACATGCACTACATCTTCTCTTGATGTAGGTTAAGGTTCTCAACATCCAGATCGCGCTTAGGTCAATTTTCGATCTCTAGTTCAGCAGATTCGGTGGTGAGCTCTCATTCTCCGAGGACAATAGTCATGAGTTCATTTCAATATTTTAGTCCTTTATTTTCAGATTTTGCTGGACTTAGTTGGGGCTTGTCCCAGCATTTCTAGTCAGTTAGAGGCTTATTTCAGATATAGTTAGTTTCAGCTTAGTATTGAGTTAATATTTCTTTTGTATTAAACACATTGTTTTCAAATATCTTAGTTATAGAATATGGGTATTCCCCATCTTTTCAATTTAAATTATTATTTAGCTTCCGAATTTAGTTTAATATTTTTAGTATGCTCATGATCGTGCTAGTGGGTTAGCTTGGGATCACTTGTTGTCCTAGATTCTGTCTCCGCGTCTCGGGTGTAGCTCGGGGCGTAACAATGCAGATACAATAACTATCGATGGACCGTAGTCTAATCTACGACTCGTACTGCATATCCATTGTTTGTGACTGAAACTCTTCTATGACGCAACCCAGAAAAATTAAGTAAATGTCGATCCACGGACAGAACTACAGTTTCTAGACTATGTTCGTCGATCAACACCTCATTTACCCAGCCTCAAACAGAACCACAATTTACCAGTACGATCCGTAGATGGACATACGGACCGTAGCTGAAAATTAGCAGACAGTTAGGAGGAAAATGTTGTTGGGTCAACTCAATTGATTATAACTTTTAGCATAAAATGAATTAGGTGTGCATGACATATTAAATGATAGATAATTGAATTAGCTTTCCATGGCCACCAAAGTTTGCTAAAATCAGACATCTGAGTAAAAGGTTATGCCTGTTTAAGTAAAGGCATGTGGAACAGACCCAACCTACGGACCCAAACGACTGACCGTCGATTGAATGACGTACTGTCAGTCCAGGTCGTTGTTTGATACGATAGAAATTAACTCAGGGATCTTTTGGTCTTTTCCTACTTAATTTAAACCCTAAGATATGTCATTTTGACCCTAAATCATCAGATGTTAGTTAGTTTAAGTCTAGAAACATAACAAGAACTTACCTAAGTCAAAATCATAAATCAAAACTTAGAAAATTAGAAGCAAGAAAGGAGAAAAAGGTCAAGAACCCTAGTTAAAGAACGCAACAAGGTTCCCTAAGTTCCAACCCCGAAATCTAAATATTTCTCTGTGGATTTCATCAAATGGTATGTGGGATTACACTAGTGGGTTATTTTCACCCATTAGATCCCTAGTTTTCAGTCAGATCTTTATTATCTTATCTTGATTAAACCCAGGGTTTCTAAAATTACATCAAATCATTATAAAGTAGTTAAATATATGTTCCAAATCAAATTGTAAAGTTATTATTAAGTGTATTACATGAATTTCAGAACCCTAGCTATGTATTTCTTTAGTTCTTGAATTACACATGCTATGTCAAATATTTTAGTTACTTCAGATATACATGCCTTAGTTATTAATACATCATTAAAAGAATAATTGTCGCATTCTCAGTTTGCATGTTCAGTTTTGAGCTATCATGTATTTACAAAAAGTGAGTTATCATGTCTTAATCACTTTATTCATTGAGAGTGGAATAATACCGAGTTGGATTAGGGTTCATCGTACTCAATTATTCCCAGAACTACTAGCCAAGTAGGTTGTAAGTCCCCTCTGTGGGCATCAGTTTAGTGATCACGCCAATATGCCTTTATAACTCTGGAAGGGTATATTGGGTCCTCTAGATGGTGCATACACATCGGACTCCACATTTAGCTCATGTGGTTTTATTATCGGTTATTAGTATCTCCCACAGTTCAGTCAGACTCTCTTGCATTGACTATATTTACAGATTAGTTAGTATTCAGTCCTAGTATGTTATAAATTTGGTCATTGCATCTAGTTAGCTCAGAATTTAGTATATATCATGCTACGATTATTATACTTGCTTTTGTGCTTGTTGAGTTATGTTTTATTTCAACTTTACTCTATCCTACATGCTCAGTACCTTCAAGTACTGATGCATACGTGCGCTAAATCTTCTGGTGATGTAGGTTTAGGTTCTCAGCATAAAGATCGCGGTTAGATAGATTTCCGATCTCCACAGTAGATTCAGTGGTGAGTCCTCATTCTCCGAGGACAATAGTAATGAGTTTCTTTCAACTATTTATCCTTTAGTTTCAGTTTTTGCTAAACTTAGCTGGGGCCTGTCCCACGTTTCTAGTCAGTTTAGAGGCTATTTTTAGACATAGTAAGTTTTAGCTTAGTATTGAGTTAACAACTTCCTTGTATTAGACTCGTCAGTATTTCAAATATCTCAGTTATAAAATATGTGAATTCCCCATATTTTCATTTTGAATTATGATTTATCTTCTGCATTAGTAGGGTTAGTTTGGGATCACTTCTGGTCCTAGGTCCCGTGTCCGCGTCTCAGGGGTAGCTCGAGGCGTGACATAAGATAAAAGAAAGGAAAAGAATTCATTGCATCATTCATATCTTTATCTGATAAAATTTTTATGCTTAGATAAAATCAAGGATTAGAGATAGGATTAGAGATATTAAAATCATCTATTAAATTATTTGTTTTTACCTTTTAGATTAGATAAATGAAAGGATAAAAGTTTACGAAATCATTCATATCCATATCTAAATAGTTTATAAAAATTTCCATAGCTTTAACTTATTTACTTTTTAAGGTTAGATACATTAAAGAGTGAGAGTTTATATATTCATTTATAACCTTAACTTATTTACCTTTATAGGTTATATAAACTAAAGAAGAAGATTAAATGAGAAGTCTCATTGCATGTCAACTTTAATCGGTTGATAAACTTTTCATATTCTTTAGTACTTATGTATAAAAAATTTCTTCCTACAAACGTCCCAAAATATCTTTACAGTCAATAATCGATTTAGGTTAAAATAAATTTTGTAAGTTATAGATCTAATTTTCTAGTGCTTCAATAATAATTTTATTCTTCATCCTCATGAACACACATTGTTTATGTCGCACATAAAACTATTCACACTACCAAATTATAGTTCATATGTATTTTTGAAGTTCAAATATATATGTTCATGGATGTGGTGGATGTATCCATAGATACGATGTCAAATAACATTATTTTCACTTATGCATCCTTTCAATTATCATTGTGTTAAGCATGGTCTCGAATTTATAATTCTATCTGAGAAATGTTTTTTTATGATCGGTCACTACATTGTTCCTCATTTGATATTTAGCTATCATTGAAAGATTCATTCTAATACATCTCACAACGTATTAGAGGTTTGTATTTATATATTTAGTTTTAATTCTAAATACCCATTACTATCCCTAGATTTATCACATACTTATCGTGCGTTATATTTTCCTTGAGATGAAGATACAAGTGATCTTTCTCAATCTAAAGTATTGAGCAGTTATTCACAATTAAACAATTGGTGAGTCATCATCATATTGGGATATGATTTATTTGTTTCTATTCTTATTTTTCAATTATGTCACGAAACAAAGAATAACCTAAGCATAACATATAGAATAATAGAAATAAATACTTTAGAGAAAACATTTTATACATCAAACGAGTTGTCAAAGTTAATGTATAACATAAGTCTCCAAGTCATCTGATACATCATATTAAAGTGATTAGGACATAACGCATAAATCACATACAAATTCTGAAAACTAGAAATGACATAAGTCTATGAAATATCTTGGTCCTCGTAACATGAAGACTCACTAATCCACTTCAAGCACCCCCAAGAGATGTTTGTCGATGAGTTTTCAAGGTTGGATCGTCGGACGCTATATTTATGAGGTTCTAAGTCTAAGTCCCAACGGAATAGATAAAACTCAAATACTAATATAACATGGAAAATGAAATGATCAACACCTAGACACATCATTCAAGATCAAAACACATAATGAATCCTTAAAAATAATTCAACATAGATGAGAAAACCTTTCAATAATGTGAACTCATATTTGAGAAATACCTTTCACAATCATGATCAAAATAATATTTGAGAAAACCATTCACAATAACATTAGTTCTTTGCATCAAAAGCTTGTTGTGATCATTTACAATAACTTCATAAAAACATGAATATCTTGATAAGTTCATAATTTGAATGTTCGTGAGTTTATCATATATTAATAGTTAAATAGGCATGGGTCAACATAATTTCTACTAAATATCATGTATTAACATTGAATCATGAATTAGAAGAATTAATTAACAATAACCAATCAAAATTGATTGAAACTGATAAAGATTGAATTGAAAATCCTAACTTGAATCAATAGAAATGGAAGGAAAGGATCGTACAACTTGGGGACCCAATGGAGGAAAGGAATCAATGGTTGAATACCCATGTACCTTGTTCCTTTATACCCAAGAACAATGGAGAATTTAAGACTTGAATGGAATCCTAGCACTTTTTCTTCTTTCTTAGGTTGAGGGAATTGTGGGAGGATGGATTTGGTAAAGTTTGGGAAATTTAGAAGAATCAAAGTAGGTAATTTGGTGCATAAAACATTATATAGGGATTAGTATTGAATGTAAAATTATACTGTTTTAATTTAAATTAACTAGGGAGAAGACCCAAAATCCCCTTACACATAATGAATTTTCATAACTATTTCATGATAAATGGATACAAATTTGGTCGAAATTAAAATAAGTATAGCGGCCTTTTGGGGGCGTTATAGAAAATCACAGCTTACCATTAACATAGCGATAATGTTCCACCATTAAAGGACATAATAGTTTGTAATTAAAGCTTAATTATGTGATGTTTGCTTAAGAGACCAAGGGGGCTACTTAAGAGAACAACATTGGAGGAATGGGGGTTGCTTAAGCAGCCAACCCGTGTATTTTACCAAGGCCTCTCAAGCGACTAAAGGGTCACTTAAACGAATTAGGATCAACTTAAGAAACTAAGGCTCATCTTAAGTGAGGGGCGCCTTATAAGGGGGTTTCACTTAATCGAGCTTACCATTAACAAAGCGACAATGTCCACCCTTAAAGGACATAATAGTTTCTTCTTAAAGCATAACTAATAATTATAAATGGGCACCACAAGTGAATATAAGCAAATCCATGAGCTAACATGAAGCTAAGGTTTGTATAAATAATGACTAAAACTAATTGATGCACAAGCTGAACATAGAAAGCATATTAAATTCAGAATACCAAACAGATAACTTAAAAAAATAACCAAAAAACATAAGCCTCAAAATATATCTGAAAGCCTCTATTAAAATGAGTTGTACGGAAAAGTCTATGAATAACTTTAATTGTTTGAAACCAAGAGGACTAAATAAATTAAATAAGGGGTTTCCCTCAAATTATAAGGACATAACAACACGATTGTGACCTAATTGGAAATAGTATTAATCTAGAGCATTTTTTTTATCTTCAGAAACTACATTATAAAAAAAATATAGCACATGAAGGTATATGGTCATTACTTTGAAAATTATTGAGTTAGATATGTGCCTCAGTTCTAGTAAACCAGATATTATAAATCTTTGATGGTTAGATGAGGAGAATAAATACATGAAATGATGTGTCAACCATTCAAATAGACATTCATTTGATAAATACATAACGAAAAAAAATTGAATACAATATCAATGAAAAATTATGAGACCAAATTATGGTAAATAATAATAACACCATATTTTATCAAATCTAAATGGAGTCAAAGTTGTACCCCAACAGAAAGAGCGCTTTGTACCTTTCCAATTGCACACAACTAGCTGACATGAATCAACTAATATGATGAAAAAGGACTAACTTGTTCAGCCAACACTGTGGATTCATTCTTTATTACCCATACTGACATATATGTTTGGGACATAAAGATTTCTACTAAAGCTTGATATCTTAATGGATGGTGAGCCTTCATTCCTATGTCTTCTTGGTGCTATATAAAGCTGAATGTTCAATTGATCATGACAAATGCAATAAATAAAGAGTATGAAATTTAACAAACTAAGGTTCAAGGACATTTATTTTCTATGTTTTGAGGGCCCATGGGAATTACCATAGAGAAATACTAAATTTTAGGTTAAAACATATATTAATATATTATTCATGAATAAGAACTAAACTATCATGAACATTGTTTAAACTCAAAGAGATGTATTCCTCTCATATGCAACTCATCATATGTAGCTCCTCCTCTAAAAGGTGAGCAAGCTCTCTGTGTAATTTATACCTTGATCCACCTTTTGTTTTTGTATGGGACAATATTGACTGAAATCCGGTGAACCGCCTGATTGCACCAGGACCATCTTTGCAGGCAAGGTAATATCATTGTCTCTTAGGATCATTAATCATATTAATAGTTAATTTTTCAAAATATTCAAAGAATTTTTGGAACCAAAAACATTTCTTTCGCTCCTCATAATTCATCTTTGTTATATCGGGGTGCTCATATGATTAATCTTCAGTGAAAAACCCATCATGATCGCTTTCCTCATCAGAAAAATACATTTCATTAGATGATCCAAAATTGTTAAGAAAATCCAATCTTTTAATAGTTTGATGATCAAAAGTAATGTTCTTGTTTTCCAAATGTCCTGAAATGAGATTCTTAGGAATCCATGGAATCTTTCCAATACTACTTTTTTCATCTTGGTTGTCAGACCTTCATGTACAAACAACAAAGTCATCATTTCTCTCACAAATATAATGATTCTTTGATGAGTTATTACAAAGTTTCCCAAATATTTTATTGATGTTGGAAGTCATATTTGTATTAAACTAGAAAATATTTCACTAATCAAATGAAGAATGAAAGTTAGAGTGTAACTTCTTTGTGCATTTCTTTGGCTTTTATAACTTTTCAGTTGATAGTACATATTGTTAGTTCACAAGATCATAAATAGTAGCATATTTATAAATTGAAAGCTATTCTTTTGTCTAAAATGCATTTACATAATAAGTATACTAATTATATGTAAATCAGAGGCTAAAAGGTAAAATACTATCTATATAATATACTATAAAGGATTACCAGAAAGGAAATAACCTTATTCTTAGCTGATTTTACTTTTTAGGTTAGATAAATAAATGGAAAAGATTTTATGAAATAATGCATTTCCTTATTTAGCTTGCCTTTTTAGATTGGATAAATGAAAGGAAAAGAGCTCATTGCATCATTCATATTTTTATCTGATAAAATTTTTATGGTTAAATAAAATAAAGGATTAGATATATTAAAAGCATCCATATAATTATTTGATTTTCCTTTTTAGATTAGATTCATAAAAGGATAAATGTTTACAAAATCATTCATATCCTTATCAAATTAGTTTATGAAATTTCCCATAACCTTAACTTATTTACTTTTTAAGGTTAGATATATTAAAGGGTGAGATTTTATAAAGTCATCTATAACCTTAACTTATTTACCTTTTTAGGTTATATAAATTAAAGAAGAAGATTAAATCTGCAGGTGCAACCAACGGTGGCATCGACAGACCGTAGCCTGACCCACGGTCCGTCGTGCACAACTGTCGATGGGATAAGAAACTCCCAAAAATTTTAGCCTAGAAAAATTAGTTAAGTCTTCGATGACGACGGTCCATAGTCCATGACCGTCAATTAAGACTCCCTTCAACCACTCTTTTACAAGAGTTACGGATGACCATCACGGTCCGTAGGTGGAAAATTTGCAGACAGTTAAGGAGAAATACAGTTGGGTCAACTTCAAATGGTTATACCTATTAGAAATAAAGGAATTAGGTGTCCCATGACCTACCCACAGATAGAATATTGGATTATATTTCAATAGACACAAACCTTGATAAAATCAAACCTTCGAGTAAAAAGTTATGCCCATTTTAGTAAAGGCCTATCGAACAGTCCCTGTCGACGGACCCAACGACGGACCGTCAGTCCTGGCCGTCGTTTGGTCCGACAGAAACTTTACCAGGGGTCTTTTGGACCTTTCCCACTCCGTTTAAACCCTAAGTTACGTCGTTTTGACCCTAAATCATCAGATTTTAGTCAGTTTAAGTCTAGAAACATAATTAAAACATATCTAAGTCAAATCATTAAATCAAAACTTAGAAAATTAGAAGAAAGAGAGGAGAAAAAGATCAAGAACGCCACAAGATCCAGCAGTTCCAGCCCCGAAACTTAAGTATTTTTTTGTGGATTTCATCACCAGGTATGTGGGATTTCACTAGTGGGTTCCTTTCACCCGTTGGGTCCCTAGTTTTCAGTCAGATTCTTGATTCTCTTAGCATTATTAAACCTAGGGTTTCTAGAACTTTGATAGAACTTCATGAATTTATTATATATATGTTCCAAATCAGATTATCATGTTATTACTCAGATTATCGCATGAATTTCAGAACCCTAGCTTTGTATTTCTTTAGTTCTTGAATTACACATGCTAGGTCAGATATTTCAGACACTTCAGATATACATGCCTCAGTTATAAATGCATAATTACCAGATTAATTGTTGCATCCTCAGTTTGCATGTTCAATTTTGAGCTATCCAGTATTTACAAAAACTCAGACATAATCAGTTAATTTACAGAATTCATTGAGAGTAGCATAATATCGAGTTGGACTAGGGTTTAGCGCACCAAATAGTCCCAGAACTACTAGCCAAGTAGGTTGTAAGTCCCCTCTGTAGGCAATCAGTTTAGTGATCACGCCAGCATACATTTATACCTTTGGCAGGGTATATTGGGTCCTCTCCATGGGGCGTATACATCGGACTCCACATTTATCTCATGTGGTTTTATATCGGTTATTAGTAGCTCCCACAGATCAGTCAGACTCTCTACATTGACCATTTATCAGTATATTCAGTATTCAGCATGTTATAAATTGGTCATTGCATTCAGTTAGCTCAAAAATTCAGCATATTATGTTCAGATTATTATACTTGCTTTTGTGCTTGCTCAGTTAAGTTTTATTTGATCTTTACTCTATCCTACATGCTCATTACCTTTCAAGTACTAACGTATACGTGCGCTACATCTTCTCGTGATGTAGGTTCAGGTTCTCAGCATCCAGATCACGCATAGATCGATTTCCGATCTTCAGTTTAGCAGATTCAGTGGTGAGTCCTCATTCTCCGAGGACAATAGTCATGAGTTTCTTTTCAGTATTTAGTCTTTTAGTTTCAGTTTTTGCTAGATTTAGCTGGGGCTTGTCCCAGTATTTCTAGTCCAGTTTAGAGGCTTATTTCAGATATAGTTAGATTCAGCTTAGTATTGAGTTAATATTTCTTTTGTATTAAACTCATCAGTTTTCAAATACATCAGTTATAGAATATGGGTATTCCCCATCTTTTCATTATAAGTTATGACTTAGCTTCGACATCAGTTTATTTTCTTTAATATGGTCATGATCATGCCAGCAGGGTTAGCTTGGGATCACTTGTGGTCCTAGGGTTCGTGTCCGCGTCTCGGGGGTAGCTCGGGGCGTGACAAAACTTGGTATCAGAGCACTAGGTTCAAGAGTCCTAGGATGTCTGAAAATCCGCACTAAGTATAGTCCTTCTCATGGGTGTGAAGTGCACCACATCTAATGAGAGGGAGGCTATGAAGTGTTTTAGGAAAAACTTCACTTTCTTGTTACTCTTATCGTGCGTAAGGTATGATCTAATTCCATTCTAACTCGACGTTGTGCTCTTAAGATCATGCCATCTCGTAGAGCTTTGGCATGGAATGCTAATGCACGCAATGCTAATGCAGTTCCTCTAATACCAGATTAGGAAGTTCTAATGTAGAGTTTCAGAACGCCAATTCAGCTTTTGGCTCAGAGTATGAACAACAAGAAAAATCAGCAGGTTCGAGTTCCTACTAATAGAAATGATCGATTAGTGGCAGCCAGAGTTTGTGATTTCGTTAGGATGAATCCGCCTAAGTTTTCAGGGTCGCAAGTTGGTAAGGTCCCACAAAAATTCATTGACGAGGTCAAGAAAATATTTGGTGTGATGTCAGTAACTAGTAGTGATAGGTGAGATTAGCATCCTACCAACTCAAGGATGTGACTCACATATGGTTTACTTAGACAACGGACATGACTTTGTATTTTTTATCTCAGTATAGAAGTCCGATCCAGTGTTAGTCCAAAAACTCTCTGAGAACCTTTCTCAGTCTCTACTCCAGTCGATGACCTAGTTACAGCTAGACGGGTATACAGAAATTGCCCTGTCACAGTCTCTCATAAAGTCACCTCAGCAGATCTAGTAGAGTTAGAAATGGTAGACTTTGATGTCATTCTAGGCTTGGATTAGTTACATTCATGTTATGCCTCAGTCGATTGCAGAACTAGGATTGTTCATTTTCAGTTTCCAGACGAACCAATCTTAGAATGGAAGGGTAGTAGCTTAGCGCCTATGGGTCAATTTATTTCTTACCTTAAGGCCAGAAAGATGATATCAAAGGGTTATCTCTATCATCTAGTTCGAGTTAAGAATTCTAGCCTTGAAACCCCAACTCTTGATTCAGTTCCAGTAGTTTGTGAGTTTTCATAAGTATTTCCAGAAGATCTTCCCGGAGTCCCTCCTGAAAGGGTATCGACTTTGGAATTGATCTCCTTCCAGATACCCATCCTATTTCTATTCCTCCTTATAGAATGGCTCTAGCAGAGCTTAAGGAATTGAAAGAGTAGTTGAGAGACCTTTTAGATAAGGGCTTCATCAGACCTAGTATTTCACCATGGGGTGCACCAGTGTTGTTCGTGAAGAAGAAAGATGGTTCTCTCAGAATGTGCATTGACTATTGACAGTTGAACAAGGTCACAATCAAGAATAAGTATCCCATCCCCAGGATTGATGACTTGTTTGACCAACTTCAGGGTGCTAGCCATTTCTCAAAGATAGACCTCAGATCGGGTTATCATCAGCTAAGAGTCAAAGATAGTGACATCCTAAAAACATCCTTCAGAACTCGGTATGGTCATTATGAATTTGTAGTTATATCGTTTGGACTAACCAATGCTCCTGCAACTTTCATGGATTTGACAAAACATAGTGTTCAAGCAGTACTTGGACTTGTTCGATATCGTCTTCATTGATGATATCCTCATTTACTCTAGGAATGAGGAAGAACATGCGAGTCATTTGAGAATTGTTCTACAGACTCTCAAGGATCACCAGTTATTTGCTAAGTTTAGCAAATGTTAGTTATGGTTACAATCTGTTACTTTCCTTGGTCACATTGTATCTAGCGAAGGAATCCGAGTAGATTCACAGAAGATAGAAGCAGTGAAACAATGGCCCAGATCTACCTCTGCTACAGATATCATAAGTTTCTTAGGTCTATCGGGTTATTACAAATGGTTCGTGGAAGGATTTTCATTCATAGCCTCACCATTGACTAGGTTGACTCAGCAGATGGTCAAGGTCCAATGTTTAGATGATTGTGAGAAAAGCTTTGCAGAATTGAAAACTAGATTGACTACAGCTCCTGTCTTGACTCTACCAGAGGGTTCAGATGGTTATGTGATCTATTGTGATGCATCCAGAGTTGGCCTTGATTGTGTGTTAATGTAACGAGATAAGGTTATTGCCTATGCTTCTAGAAAGCTTAAGGTGCATGAGAAGAACTATCTAACTCATGACCTCGATCTTACAGCAGTGGTGTTTGCACTCAAAATATGGAGACACTACTTGTATTGTGTTCATATAGGTGTGTTCACCGATCATAAAAGCCTTCAGTTTGTGTTTACGCAGAAAGAGTTGAATCTTCGTCAGAGGATATGACTTGAGTTCCTTAAGGATTATGATATGAGTGCATTACCATCCTGGTAAGGCGAATGTAGTAGCAGATATTCTTAGTAGAGTATCTATGGGTAGTGTAGCCCATGTTGAGGAAGAAAGGAAGGAGCTAGTGAAGGATGTTGTCAGGCTTGCTCGCTTGGGAGTTTGACTTATGATCATATCAGACAATGGTGTAACAGTTCAGAATGGGGCAGAATTGTCTTTTGTCGTGGAGGTTAAGGAGAAGCAAGTCAGTATCCAATCTTGCTTGAACTCAAGGGTGCAATCCACAATCAAAGAGTGGAGGTTTTCTCCCAAGGGGGAGATCATGTACTTCGCTACCAGGGCAGATTGTGTGTTCCTGATGTGAGTGAGTTGAGAAAACATATTCTTGCAAAAGCTCATAACTCTCGGTATTCTATTCATCCAGGTTCCATTAAGATGTACCACGATTTGCGGGAAGTCTATTGGTGGAATGGCATGGACAGGGATATAGCAGACTTTGTGAGTAAGTGCCCTAATTGCCAGCAATTCAAGGTAGAACATCAGAAACCAGGGGGTATGACTCAAAAAATCGATATTCCTACCTGGAAGTGGGATGTGATCAATATGGACTTCATCACAGGGTTACCTCATACTCGCAGACAGCATGACTCCATTTGGGTGATAGTTGATAGGATGACTAAGTCTTCTCACTTTTTGGCGGTCAAGACTACATATTCGATAGAGGACTATGCCAAGCTTTACATTAATGAGATTGTGAGGTTACATGGGGTTCCTTTGTCTATCATCTCAAATAGAAGTCCTCATTTTACCTCTCATTTCTGGAATTCATTTCAGAAGGGTCTTGGTACTCAAGTTAGCCTTAGCACAGCATTTCATCCGCAGACGGATGGACAGGTAGAGCGTACCATTCAAACCCTAGAAGATATGTTGAGAGCTTGTATGATCAATTTCAAGGGTATTTGGGATGATCACCTTCCTCTTATTGAGTTTGCCTACAATAATAGCTACCATTCCTGCATTAAGATGGCCCCTTTTGAGGCTTTATATGGGCGTAGATGTAGATCTCATGTTGGTTGGTTTGAAGTAGGTGAAGCAGCTTTGATAGGGCCAGATTCAGTCCTTTATGCTATGGAGAAATTGCAACTCATTAGAGATAGACTTAAGACAGCCCAAAGTCGTCAGAAATCTTATGCAAATGTAAGGAGAAGGGAACTAGAGTTCCAAGTTGATGATTGAGTTTTTCTGAAAGTCTCACCTATGAAAGGGGTGATGAGATTTGGAAAGAAAGGGAAGCTCAGTCCTAGATATGTAGGCCCTTACATGATCATGAAAAAGGGTTGGCAAGGTAACATATGAGTTAGTGTTGCCAGCAGAATTAGAAGCAGTGCATCCGGTCTTCCACATCTCACTCTTGAAGAAGTGTGTAGGTAACCCAGCCTCTATAGTGTCATTAGAGAGTGTGGCGGTGAAAGATAGTCTTTCTTATGAGGATGTACCAGTAGAGATTATTGACCATCAGGTTAGAAGGTTGAGAAACAAAGAAGTCGCTTCAGTCAAGGTTTTGTGGAGGAGTTAGTCCGTAGAGGGAGCTACTTAGGAAGTAGAAGCATCCATGAAAGCCAAGTATCCTCACCTCTTTCCTTCTGATTTCACTCCAGCTTATAATAGTTCCTCTTCAGTTTTCCAGTCATTCATGCGTAAAATCAGTTTTGGAATCATGTTCCCTCAGTTTGTACTTGAATTTTAAGCGTAATTGCATGTATTCAGAACTCAATTCAATTAGAAACTCAGTTCTCAGTGTTTAGTAGTAGGGTTTGCTGCTCTATCCCTCTATTTCAGCTAGCTTAGTCTTCATTTGAGGACGAATATTCTCAAGGGGGAGATAATGTAAGACCCCGTAGCCAAAACGGATCAAAAACCAGCTTTATAGAAAAATCTGCAGGTGCAACCAACGGTGGCATCGACGTACCGTAGCTTGACCCACGGTCCGTCGTGCACAACTGTCGATGGGATCAGGAACTCCCAAAAATTTCAGCCTAGAAACATTGGTTAAGTCTTTGATGACGGACGGACTTACGGTCCGTAGGTCAGACGACGGTCCGTATTCCATGATCGTCGATCAAGACTCCCTTCAACCACTCTCTGACAAGAGTTACAGATGACCAGCATGGTCAGTAGGTGGAAACTTTGCAGACAGTTAAGGGGAAATGCAGTTGGGTCATTTTCAGATGGTCATAATTCTTAACACAAAATGAATTAGGTATCCCATGACCTACCCGCAGATAGATAATTGAATTATCTTTCCATAGCCACCGACCTTGCTAAACTCAAACCTCCGAGTAAAACGTTATGCCCATTTTAGTAAAGGCCTATCGAACAGGCCCTGTCGATGGACCCAACGACGGGGCGTCGGCCAGACGACGGACCGTCATTCCTGGCTGTCGTTAGGTCCGACAACAACTTTCCCAGGGGTCTTTTGGACCTTTCCCACTCCGTTTAAACCCTAAGTTACGTTATTTTGACCCTAAATCATCATATTTTAGTCAGTTTAAGCCTAGAAACAAAACTAAAACATATCTAAGTCAAATTATTAAATCAAAACTTTAGAAAATTAGAAGCAAGAGAGTATAAAAAGCTCAAGAACCCTAGTTCAAGAACACCACAAGCTCCATCTGTTCTAGCCCCGACACTTAAGTATTTTTCCGTGGATTTCATCACCAGGTATGTGGGATTTCACTAGTGGGTTCCTTTCACACGTTGGGTCCCTAGTTTTCAGTCAAATTCTTGATTCTCTTATCATTATTAAACCTAGGGTTTCTAGAACTTTGATAGAACTTCATGAATTTATTAAATATATGTTTCAAATAAGATTATCATGTTATTACTCAGATTATCGCATGAATTTCAGAACCCTAGCTTTGTATTTCTTTAGTTCTTGAATTACATATGCTAGGTCAGATATTTCAGTCACTTCAGATATACATGCCTCAGTTTTAAATGCATAATTACCAGATTAATTGTTGCATTCTCAGTTTGCATGTTCAGTTTCGAGCTATCCAGTATTTAAGAAACTCAGACATAATCAGTTAATTTACAGAATTCATTGGGAGTAGCATAATACTGAGTTAGACTAGTATTTAGCGTACCCAATAGTCCCAGAACTACTAGCCAAGTAGGTTGTAAGTCCCCTCTGTGGGCAATCAGTTTAGTGATCACGCCAGCATGCATTTATACCTTTGGCAGGGTATATTGGGTCCTCTCCATGGGGCGTATACATCGGACTCCACATTTAGGTCATGTGGTTTTATATCGGTTATTAATAGCTCCAACATATTTGTCACTCTCTACATTGACCATTTATCAATATATTCAGTATTCAGTTTCAGCATGTTATAAATTAGTCATTGCATTCAGTTAGCTCAGAAATTCAGTATATTATGTTCAGATTATTATACTTGTTTTTGTGCTTGTTTAGTTATGTTTTATTTCCGCTGTACTCTATCCTACATGCTCAGTAACTTTCAAGTAATGACGCATACGTGCGCTACATCTTCTCGTGATGTAGGTTCAGGTTCTCAGCATCCAGATCATGCATAGATCGATTTCCGATCTTCAGTTCAGCAGATTCAGTTGTGAGTCCTCATTCTTTGAGGACAATAGTCATGAGTTTCTTTTCAGTATTTAGTCTTTTAGTTTCAGTTAGATTGAGTTAATATTTCTTTTGTATTAAACTCTTCAGTTTTCAAATACCTCAGTTATAGAATATGGGTATTCCCAATCTTTTAATTATAAGTTATGATTTAACATCCGCATCAGTTTATTTTCTTTAGTATGCTCATGATCATGCCAGCATGGTTAGATTGGGATCACTTGTGGTCCTAGGTTTCGTGTCCGCGTCTCGGGGGTAGCTCGGGGCATGACAGAACTAGAGTTCCAATTTGATGATTGGGTTTTTCTAAAAGTCTCACTTATGACAGGGGTGATGAGATTTGGCAAGAAAGGGAAGCCCAGTCCTAGATATGTAGGCCTTACAAGATCTTGAAAAGGATTGGCAAGGTCGAATATGAGTTAGAGTTGCCAGCAGACTTAGCAGCAGTGCATCCGGTCTTCCACATCTCGCTCTTGAAGAAGTGTGTGGGTGAGCCAGATTCTATACTGCAATTAGAGAGTGTGGCGGTGAAAGATAGTCTTTCTTATGAGGATGTACCAGTTGAGATTCTTGTCCGTCAGGTTAGAAGGTTGAGAATAAATAAGTCGCTTCAGTCAAGGTTTTGTGGAGGAGTCAGTCCGTAGAGGGAGCTACTTGGTAAGTAGAAGCAGCCATGAAAGCCAAGTATCCTCACCTCTTTCCTTCCGATTCCACTACAGCTTAAGGTAATGGTTCCTATTCAGTTTTTAGTCATTCATCCATGAATTCTATCTTAGAATCATTTACTTAAGTGTCGAACAACGCCCATCCTGCACATCAATCGATTGAGTCAGACCCCCCCCCCCCCCCCCAAAAAAAAAAAAAAAAAACTCAGCCCAGAAAAATTTGACCAAGTGTCGAACGACGTACGGACCTACTATCCGTAGGTCATACTACAGTCAGTAGTTTGCGTCCATCGATCAACAATTAATTACCCATTCTCTTATACGAACGACGATTGACGAGCACGGACCGTCGTTCGGTCTACGGTCCATAGGTGGAAACTAAAAGACAGTTAGGGGGGAAATGCAGTTGGGTCAACTTCAATTGATAATTACTCTTAGTACAAAATTAATTAGGTATCCCATGACATACCCACAGATAGATAATTGAATTAGCTTTCGATATCCACCAACCTTGATAAAACTAGACCTACCAGTAAGAAGTTATGCCTGCTTTAGTAAAGACCTGTCGAACAGACCCAACCTACGGACCCAAACGATGGACTGTCAATTGAACGACGGACCGTCAATCAAGGTCGTCGTTTGCTAGGACAGCAATTAACTCAGGGGTATTTTGGTCTTTTCCCACTTCGTTTAAACCATAAGATACGATTTTTTGACCCTAAATCCTGAGATTTTAGTCAGTTTAAGCCTAGAAAAATAATTAAAACTTACCTAAGTCAAACTATTAATCAAAATAGAAAATTAGCAGCAAGAAAGGAGAAAAAGGTCAAGAACCCTAGTTCAAGAATGTAGCATGGTTCCAGCAGTCCAGCCCCGAATCTGAATATTTATCCGTGAATTTCATCACCAGGTATGTGGTATTTCACTTGTAAGTTCCATTCATCCATTAGATCCCTAGTTTTCATTAAGTTCTTGATTCTCTTATCATGATTAAACCTAGGGTTTCTAGAATTAGTGCAAATAGTCATGAAGTTGTTAAATATATGTTCCAAATCACAATGTAAATTTATTACTAAGGTTCTCGCATGAATTTGAGAACCCTAGCTATGTATTTCTTTAATTCTTGAATTAAACTTGCTAGGTGAGACACTTCAGTTATTCAGTTATACATGCCTCAGTTATTAATGCATCATTATGAGATTAAATGTTCCATTCTCAGTTTGCATGTTCAGTTTTGATCTATCCAGTATTTACAAAAATTTGGACAGAATAAGTTAATTACATAAATCAATGGGAGTATCATAATAACGAGTTGGACTACGGTTCATCATACCCAATTAGTCCACGAACTACTAAACAAGTAGGTTGTAAGTCTACTCTGTGGGCAATCAGTTTAGTGATCACGTGAGCATGCCTTTATACCTCTGGCAAGGTATATTGGGTCCTCTCGATGGGGCGTATACATCGGACTCCACATATAAATCATGTGGTTTTATTATCGGTTATTAGTAGCTCCCAAAGTTCAGTCAGACTCTATGATGCATTGACCATATTTACAGTTCTATTATCATTCACTCTCAGCATGTTATAAACTTGGTCATTGCATCTAGTTAGCTGAGCATTCAGTATATCATATTCAGATTATCATACTTGATTTTGTGCTTGTTCAGTTATGTATTATTTCAGCTTTACTCTATCCTAAATGCTCAGTACCTTCAATACTGACACATACGTGTGCTACATCTTCTTGTGATGTAGGTACATGTTCTCAGCATCCAGATCACGCATAGATCGATTCCCGATCTCCAGTTCAGCAGATTTAGTGGTGAGTCCTCATTCTCCGAGGACAATAGTCATGAGTTTTTTCAGCCTTTAGTCATTTAGTTTTAGTTTTTGCTAGACTTAGCTGGGGTTTGTCCCAGCATTTTGAGTCAATTAGAGGCTTATTTCAGACATAGTTAGTTTTCAGCCTATTATTTAGTTAATATTTCCTTTGTATAAACTCATTGTTTTTAAATATCTCAGTTATAGAATATGGGTATTTCCCATATTTTCAGTTTAAATTATGATTTAGCTTTCGTATGCAGTTTATTATCTTTAGTATGCTCATGATCATGCCAGAAGGGTTAGCTTGGAATCACTTGTGGTACTAGCTTCCGTGTCCGCGTCTTGGGGGTAGCTCGAGGCGTGACATATATCATATGAAAGTGATAAGGACATAACCCATACAACACATACAAATTATGAAAACAAGAAATGGCATAAGACTAGGAAATATCTTGGTCCTCGTAACATGAAGCCTCACTAATCCACTTGAATCACCCCCAAAAGATGTTTGTCCATGCGTTTTCTAGGTTGGATCATCAGACCCTATATTTATGAGTTTCTAAGTGTAAGTGCGAGTGGAATAGATAAAAGTCAAATACTAATATAACATGGAAAATGAAATGATCAACACCTAGGCACATCATTCAAGATCAAAACACAAAATGAATCCTTAAAAGTAATTCAACATAGATGAGAAAACCTTTCACTAATGTCAATTCATATTTGAGAAATACCTTTCACAATAATGATCAAAATAATATTTGAGAAAACATTTCACAATAACATTAATTCTTTGCATCAAAAGCTTCTCATGATCATTTACAATAACTTCATAAAAACATGCATATCTTCATAAGTTCATAATTCAAAGGTTCGTGAGTTTATCATAGGTTAAATATTGAATAGGCATGGGTCAACATAAATTCTACTAAATATCATGTATTAACATTGAATCATGAATTAGAAGAATAAATTAACCATAACCAATTCAAATTGAATGGAACCGATAAAGATTGAATTGAAAATCCTAACTTGAATCAATTGAAATTGAAAGAAGGGATCGTAAAACTTTGGGACCCAATGGAGGAAAGGAATCCATGGGTGAATAACAATGTACCTTGTTCCTTTATACCCAAGAACAATGGAGAATTGAAGACATGAATGGAATTCTAGCACTTTTTCTTCTTCCTTAGGTTGAGGGAATTATGAGAGGATGGATTTCGGAAAGTTTGGGGACTTTACAAGAATCAAAGTGGGTAATTTGGTGCATAAAACATTATATAGGGATTAGTATAGTATGTAAAATTATATTTTTTTGATTTAAATTAACTAGGGAAAAGACCCAAATTCCCCTTACAAAAAATGACATTTGATAACTATTTCACCAATAAACGGATACAAACTTGGTCGATATAAAAATAACATTAGCGGCTTTTTTGGGTCGTTATAGAAAATCATAGCTTACCATTAACAAAGAGATAATGTACCACCCTTAAAGGACATAATAGTTGGTCATTAAATCTTAATTATGTGATGTTGGCTAAGAGACAAAGGGGTCTACTTAAGAGAACAACATTGGAGGGGTGGGGGTCACTTAAGCAACCGTCCCTTGTCTTACCAAGGCCTCTGAAGCGAATAAAGGTCCGCTTAAATGAATTACGGTCAACTTAATGAACTAAGGCTCTTATTAAGAGAAGGGCGCCTCTTAGGGGGATTTCACTTAATCGAGCATACCATTTACAAAGTGACAATGTTCCACCCTTAAAGGACATAATAATTTCTTCTTAAAGCATAATTAATCATTATAAATGGGCACCACAAGTGAACATAAGCAAATCCACAATCTAACATGAAACTAAGGTTTTTATAAATAACGATAAAAGTAATTGATGCAGAAGCTCAATATAGAAGGCATATTAAATTCAAAATACCAAACAAATAACTTAAAAAATAACCAAAAAACATAAGCCTCAATATATATCTGAAAGCCTGTATGAGAATGAGTTGTAGGGAAAGGTCTATGACTAAATGTAATTATTTGAAACCAACAAGACTAAATAAATTAAATAAGGGGTTTCTCTAAAAAGATAAGGACATACAAATATGATTGTGACCAAATTGGAAGTAGTACTAATCGTGAGCTTTTTTTAATTTCAGAAACTAAATTATAATATAATATAGCACATGAATATATATGGTCATTACCTTGAAAATTATTGAGTGTTAGATATGTGCCCAAGTTCGAGTAAACAAGATATTATAAATCTTAAATGGTTAAATAAGGAGAATAAATACATGAAATGATGTGCCAACCATTCAAATAGGCATTCATTTGATATATACATAACGAAAACAATTGAATACAATATCAATGAAACATTATGACACTCAATTATGGTAAATACTAATATCATCATACTTTATCAAAGCTAAATGGAGTCAAACTTGTACCCGAACTAAAAGAGCGCTTTGTACCTTGCCAAGTGCACACAACTAGCTGACATTAATCCATTAATATGATGAAAAAAGACTAACTTGTTTTGCCAACACCGTGGATTCATCCTTTATTACCCATGTTGACATTTAGTTTTGGGACATAATGATTTCTACTAAAGGTCTATATCTTAATGGATGGTGAGCCTTCATTCCTATGTCTTCTTGGTGCTATATAAAGTTGAATGTTCAATTGATCATGAAGAATGCAATAACTAAAGAGTATGAAATTTAGAAAACTAAGGTCAAGTACATGAATTTTTTATATTTTGAGGGCACATTGGAATTACCATAGAGAAATACTAAATAATAGGTTAAAACATATATTGATATATTATTCATGAAGAAGAACGAAAATATCATGAACATGTTTAAACTCAAAGAGATGCATTCCTCTCATATGCAACTCCTTATATGTAGCTCCTCCTCTAAAAGGTGAGCAAGCTCTCTGTGTAATTCATACCTTGATCCACCTTTTATTTCTGTATGGGAAAATATTGACTGAAATCCGCTTAACCACCTTATTGCACCAGGACCATCTTTGCAGGCAGGGCAATGCCATTATCTTTTAGGATCATTAATCATATTAATCGTTAATTTCTCAAAACATTCAAAACAAATTTGAACCAAAAACATTTCTTGTGCTCCTCATAATTCATCTCTGTTATATCAGGTTGCTCATTTAATTCATCATCATAGAAAAACCAATCATGATGGCTTTCATCATCAGAAAAATCCATTTCATTAGATGATCCAACATTGTTAAGCAAATCCAATCTTTTAATAGTTTGATGACCACAAGTACTATTCTTGTTTTTCAAATGTCCTGAAATGGGATTCTTAGGAATCCATGGAATCTTTCCAATACTACTTTTTTCATCGTGGTTGTCTGACCTTCTTGTACAAACAACGAAGTCATCATTTTTCTCATAAATAGAACTATTCTTTGATGAGTTATTACAAAGCTTCCCAACCATTTTATTGTTGTTGGAACTCATATTTGTATTAACCTAGAAAATATTTCACTAATCAAATGAAGAAGGAAAGTTAGAGTGGAACTTCTTTGTGCATTTCTTTGGTATTTATAACTTTTGGGGTGCTACTCAAGAATGTTAGTTCACAAGACCATAAATAGAAACATATTTATAAATTGAAAGCTAGTGTTTTGTCCACACTGCATTTGCATAATAAGAATTCTAGTTATATGTAAATAAGAGGCAAAAAGGGAAAATAATATATATATATATATATATATATATATATATATATATATATATATATATATATATATAATATTATAAAGGATTACCACAAAGGAAATAACCTTATTCTTAGCTGATTTTACTCTTTAGGTTAGATAAATAAATGGAAAATATTTTATGAAATAATGCATTTCCTTATTTAGCTTGCCTTTTTAGATTAGATAAATGAAAGGAAAAGAGTTCATTGCATCATATCTTTATCTGATAAAATTTTTATGGTTAGATAAAATAAAGGATAAGAGATATTAAAATCATCCATATAATTATTTGATTTCTCTTTTTAGATTAGATAAATGAAAGGATAAATATTTACGAAATCATTCATATCCTTATCTAATTAGTTTAAGAAATTTTACATAACGTTAACTTATTTACTTTTTAAGGTTAGATATATTAAAGGGTGAGAGTTTATAAAGTCATCGATAACCTTAACTTATTTACCTTTTTAGGTTATTTAAATTAAAGAAGAAGATTAAATGAAAAGTCCCATTGCATGTCAACTTTCATAAGTTGATAAACTTTTCATATTCTTTTGTACTTATGTATAAAATTTTCTTCCTACCAAAAACCACAAAATATTTTTAATGTCAATAATCGATATATGTTAAAATAATTTTTTGTAAGTTATATAGATTATAACTTTCTAGTGCTTCAATAATTATTTAATTTTTCATCCTCATGAACTCACGTTGTCTCTGTCGCATATAAAAACATTCATACTACAAAATTATAGTTCATATATACTTTTGAAGTTCAAATATATATGGTCATGGATGTGGAAGATCTATTCATAGATACGATGTCAAATAACATTATTTTCACTTATGCGTCCTTTCAATTATCATTCTATTAAGCATTGTCTCGAATTTATAATTCTATTTGAGAAATATTTATTTATGGTCGTTCACTACATTGTTCCTCATTTGATTTTTAGCTGTCATTGAAAGATTCATTCTAATCCCACTCACAACATATGATAGATTTAAATTTATATATTTAGTTTTATTTCTAAATACCCGTTACTATCCCTAGATTTATCACATACTTATTGTGCTTTATATTTTCTTGTGATGTAGATCCAAGTGATCTTTCTCAATCTCAAGTATTGAGTAGTTATTCACAATTAAACAATTGCTTAGTCTTCATCATTTGGGGACATGGTTTATTTATTTTTATACTTATTTCCTTATTATGTCATGAACCAAGGGATAACCTTAGAATAACATATAGAATAATAGAAATGAATACTTAAGAGAAAACGTTTTATACATCAAAAGAGTTGTCAAAGCTAATGTATAACATAAGTCTCAAAGTCATCTAATACATCATATGAAAGTGATTAGGACATAACCCATATATCACATACAAAGTCTAAAAAATAGAAATGGCATAAGACTATGAAATATCTTGGTCCTCGTAACATGAAGACTCACTAATCCACTTGAAGCACCCCCAAAAGATGTTTGTCCATGAGTTTTCTAGGCTGGATCGTCGGACCCTATATTTATGTGTTTCTTAGTCTATGTCCCAACGGAATAGATAAAAATCAAATACAAATATGACATGGAAAATGAAATGATCAACACCTAGGCACATCATTCAAGATCAAAACACAGAATGAACCCTTAAAAATAATTCAACATAGATGAGAAAACCTTTCACTAATGTGAATTCATATTTGAGAAATACCTTTCACAATCATGATCAAAATATTATTTGAGAGAACCTTTCAAAAAAACATTAATTCTTTGCATCAAAAGCTTCTCATGATCATTTACAATAACTTCTTAATAACATGCATATCTTTATAGGTTCATAATTCGAAAGTTCATGAGTTTATCATAGGTTAATAGTTGAAAAGGCATGGGTCAACATAAATTCTACTAAATATCATGTATTAACATTGAATCATGCATTAGAAGAATTAATTAACAATGACCAATCAAAATTGAATGAAACCGATAAAGATTGAATTGAAAATCCTAAATTGAATCAATTGAAATTGAAAGAAGGGATCGTAAAACTTAGGGACCCATTGGAGGAATGGAATCCATGGGTGAATAACCATGTACCTTGTTCCATTATACCCAAGAACAATGGAGAATTGAAGACTTGAATGGAATCCTAGCACTTTTTCTTCTTCCTTTTGTTGAGGGAATTGTGGGAGGATGGATTTCGTAAAGTTTGGGGAATTTACGAGAATCAAAGTGGGTAATTTGGTGAATAAAACATTATATAGGGATTAGTATAGAATGTAAAATTATATTGTTTTGATCTAAATTAAATAGGGAAAAGACCCAAAAGCCCCTTAACAAAAATGACTTTTCATAACTATTTCCTAATAAATGGATACAAACTCGGTCGATATAAAAATAAGTTTAGCGGCCTTTTGGGGGTGTTATAGAAAATCATAGCTTACCATTAATAAAGCGATTATGTTCCACCCATAAAGGACATAATAGTTGGTCATTAAAGCTTAATTATGTGATGTTGGCTAAGATACCAAGGAGGCTACTTAAGAGAACAACAGTGGATGGGTGGGTTTCGCTTAACCAACCAGCCCTTGTCTTTTACCAAGGCCTCTGAAGCGATTAAAGGTCCGCTTAAATGAATGACGGTCAACTTAAGCAACTAAGGCTATTCTTAAGAGAAGGGCGCCTCTTAGGGGGTTTCACTTAATCGTGCTTACCGTTAACAAAGCCAGAATGTTTCACCCTTAAAGGACATAATAATTTCTTCTTAAAGCATAATTAATCATTATAAATGGGCACCACAAGTGAAAATAACAAAGCCACGATCTAACATGCAACTAAGGTTTGTATCAATACCGACTAAAAGTAATTGATGCAGAATCTAAATATAGAAGGCATATTAAAATCAAAATCCCAAACGAATAACTGAAAAAAATAACCAAAAAAACATAAGCCTCAAAATATATTTGAAAGCCTCTATGAAAATGAGTTGTAGGGAACGGTCTATGACTAACTGTAATTGTTTGAAACAAAGAAGACTAATTAAATTAAATAAGGGGTTTCTCTCAAAAGATAAGGACATACCAACACGATTGTGGCCTAATTGGAAATAGTACTAATCGTGAGCTTTTTTTTGAGTGTCAGAAACTACATTATAAAATAATATACCACATGAAGGTATATTGTCATTACTTTGAAAATTATTGAGTGTTAGATATGTGCCCCAGTTCGAGTAAACCAGATATTATAAATATTATATGGTTAAATAAGGAGAATAAATACGTGAAATGATGTGCGAACCATTCAAATAGAGATTTATTGGATAAATACATAACGAAAACAATTGAATACAATATCAATGAAAAATTATGAGACTCAATTATGGTAAGTACTAATACAATCATACTTTATCAAAGCTAAAAGGAGTAAAACTTGTACACCAACTAAAAGAGCGCTTTAAACCTTGCCATGTGCACACAACTAGCTGACATGAATCCACTAATATGATGAAAAAGGACTAACTTGTTCTGCCAACACCGTGGATTCATCCTTTATTACCCATGTTGACATATTGGTTTGGGACATAAAGATTTCTACTGAAGGTCTATATCTTAACAGATGGTGAGCCTTAATTCCTATGTCTTATTGGTGCTGTATAAAGTTGTATGTTCAATTGATCATGACGAATGGAATAACTAAAGAGTATGAAATTTAGCAAACTAAGGTTCAAGAACATGAATTTTCTATATTTTGAGGGCCCATGGAAATTACCATAGAGAAATACCAAATATTAGGTTAAAACATATATTGATAGTCTATTCATGACGAAGAACTATAATATCATGAACCTTGTTTAAACTCAAAGAGATGTATTCCTCTCATATGAAACTCCTGATACGTAGCTCCTCCTCTAAAAGGTGAGAAATGTCTCTGTGTAATTTATACCTTGATCCACCTTTTGTTTTTGTATGGGGCAATATTGACTGAAATCCGGTGAACCACCTAATTGCACCAGGACCATCTTTGCAGGTAGGGCAATTCCATTGTCTCTTAGGATCATTAATCATATTAATAGTTCATTTTTCAAAACATTCGAAGAATTTTTTGGACCAAAAACATTTCTTTCGCTCCTCATAATTCATCTCTGTTATATCAAAGTTCTCATCTAATTCATCATCAGTGAAAAACCCATCATGATTGCTTTCATCATCAGAAAAAATTCATTTCATTAGATGATCCAACATTGTTAAGCAAATCCATTCTTTTAATAGTTTGATGACCACAAGTACTTTTCTTGTTTTCCAAATGTACTGAATTGGGATTCTAAGAAATCCATGGAATCTTTCCAATAATAATTTTTTCATCCTAGTTGTCAGACCTTCTTGTACAAACAACGTAGTCATCATTTCTCTCACAAGTAGAATTATTTTTTGATGAGTTATTACATAGTTTCCAACCATTTTATTGTTGTTGGAAAACCCATAAAAAAATTTATGTCAATAATTGATATAGGTTAAAATAATTTTGCAAGGTATAGATCATAATTTTCTAGTGCTTCAATAATTATTTTATTCTTCATCCTCATGAGCACACATTGTTTATGTCGCATATAAAAATATTCATACTACCCAAATTATAGTTTATATATACTTTTGAAGTTCAAATATATATGTTCATGGATGTGGTGGATGTATTCATCGATACGATGTCAAATAACATTATTTTCACTTATGCATCCTTTCAATTATCATTCTGTTAAGCATTGTCTCGAATTTATAATTCTATTTGAGAAATGTTTAATTATGATCGTTCACTACATTGTTCCTCATTTGATTCTATCATTGAAAGATTCATTCTAATCCCACTCACAACGTATGATAGATTTAAAGTTATATATTTAGTTTTATTTCTAGATACCCATTACTATCCCTAGATTTATCACATACTTATTGTGCGTTATATTTTCCTTGTGATGTAGATCCATGTGATCTTTCTCAATCTCAAGTATTGAGTAGTTATTCACAATTAAACAATTCCTTAGTCTTCATTATATGGTGACATGGCTTATTTGTTTCTATACTTATATATTTATTATGTTACGAACCAAGGGATAACCTTACATATAGAATAATAGAAATAAATACTTTAGAGAAAACATTTTATACATCAAAAGTGTTGTCAAAGCTAATGTATAACATAAGTCTCAAAGTCATGTAATACTTCATATGAGAGTAATTAGGACATAACCCATACATCACATACAAAGTCCAAAAACTAGAAATGACACAAGTCTATTAAATATCTTGGTCCTCGTAATATGAAGACTCACTAATCCACTTCAAGCACCCCCAAAAGATGTTTGTCCATGAGTTTTCTAGGTTGGATCGTCGGACCCTATATTTATGAGTTTCTAAGTCTAAGTCCCAACGGAATAGATAAAAGTCAAATACTAATATAACATGGAAAATGAAATGATCAACACCTAGTCACATCATTCAAGATCAAAACACAGAATGAATCCTTAAAAATAATTCAACATAGGTGAGAACATTTCACTAATGTGAATTCATATTTGAGAAATACCTTTCACAATCATGATCAAAATAATATTTGAGAAAACCTTTGACACTTTGTGTCATTCTAGGTATCTAACTTCCTTCTTGTGTGAATGCGTATAGGGATACACACAAGAATTAGGATGACCAAGTGGTCTAAGGCGCCAGAATCAAGATCTAGCATTCCCAAGAAGGGGCAATAATGGAAATACACAGCATGAACGAAAGATGTGTGGTGAGTGTGGCTGATCTTAAGTCCAACAAGATGTTATCTAAGGGGTTAGATATACTCCTCCTAAGTCTGGTTTTGTTTAACAAACTCTAAGTTTTAGAGGAATAGTTGACTTGGTGTTGTAAGTCCATAATCGTATGTGTAATAATTGCACAATGTGAGTTAAAATGAATTCATGTTTCCATTTCATGTTGCTGTTTTTGTATAGCGTAGACATGATTTTTGTGTTGCATGAATTGTGGTGTGCATTAAGTTAAGTGTGATTGAGAAGGAAGTTCCTCGATCTTAAATATGAAGTTTCAGATAAGCTTGAATGTTATGCATCATCCAAATAAGTGTGAATCAGATATCCACAAATGAGAAAAATTTAAACATGATAAAGCAACTTTTGAAAATCACCCTCTTTGTTTAAATGATGTGTAAGTGTCATTCGTGAATGAATGTTCCTAAGGGGGGAAAATGTAACACTCCGAAAAATTACATGTCTATTAAAGAGCCCAGTAAGTCCGTTAGATTACGTATTGGGGATACATAGACATTCCAATGCCCAATATTGAGAAATATTGAGCATAGAATAGAAAATGGCTAAGGGGTGTTAGCCAATTTCTATATATACCCAAATAAGCAAAATATAGTCCAAGCTTGTTTAGAATTGTACCTGCAAAGAAGAACCTAAGCTAAAATAAATAGTAATATTGATCTCCAACATACATATTAGGTACTAGGCATCCAAGTGTCAATCCTAGTAGCATAACACATAACCATTTAAAATGATCATGTAGAATAAGCAGTTCCCAAGGACATAGTGAGGATCCTTGGGACAATAAGTAAACATTCACAAATAAACCATAAATAATAGTTAGTTAGAAAAGTACAACCAACCCTTGTGCAAGCACATGTGCAAGACATGTGAAGAATCGGCCAAAGGAGGGGACCACCCTAACCGAATTTGGTTAGGGTAGTTAGGGGGAAAACGTGCACAAGGGACCACTCCATGTGGGGCCTAACTTCCTAACCAATTTTAGACTCTAACCTAATGCCCTAACTAGATAATTCACCTAGTACCAAATGAAATAAACTAATTAGTGTACCCGACAACCTAAGACTTAACCGGGTGACACTAACCTAGTAACTAGTTAAACAGACAACCTACTACCTAACCTAGGATTGTCCAAAAGGTTGGTTATGATCCTAACAACTTAGAGATACTTTAGTAATTACCCTAGGCTACTTAATTAATTAATTTATCAGATTAATTAATTAATTTAAAAGGACAAAACCGAAATCACAAAGCAATTTCCAAATTTTGGTTAAGACAAGAAAAAGACAACCTAGTACCTAACCTAGGATTGTCCAAAGGGTTGGTTATTTTCCTAAAAACTTAGGGATACTTTAGTAATTACCCTAGGATATTTAATTAATTAATTTATTAGCTTAATTAATTAATTTAAAAGTACAAAACCGAAATCACAAAGCAATTTCCAAATTTCGGTTAAGACAAGAAAAAGACAACCTAGTACCTAACCTAGGATGGTCCAAAGGATTAGTTATGGTTATAATGACTTAAGGGTACTTTATTAATTACCCTAGGTCACTTAATTAATTAAATTAGCCGTTTAATTAATTAAATTAAAGGGGTCAAACCGAAAGTCTTACACTAACCTAGTACAACTCAAGAAACATCCTAGTACTTAACCTAGGATGATCCAAAAGGGTTAATTTTGGTTCCAATGATTTAGGGGCACTGTAGTGATTACCCTATGTCCCTTAATTAATTAAATTAGCCATTAACTTAATTAATTTAAAGGGGCAAAACAAAATTCTTAGGAAAAATTTAAGATTTGACTAAGTATTGTGTTTTCCTAGTTCTAGTCAATCTAGGAGGGGCTTTTTAGTAATTAGTTAATTAATTTATTTAATTAACTTATTAAACACTAAGTTGAATGAGTCAAGATCAGTTTATAAGACTTAGAATCACGTTCAAACTCATAGAAAAGGCGACGCAAAAACAATAAGCAACGAACGAAAGAAAAAGGCAGAAGATTTGTCTAGGGCTATTTCAAGGTTTCGTTCAAGGTGGTCTTAGTGAATTAATTTCTACTTAAGGTATGGGTTTCTCTCCTGTACACCTTTCTCCAAGAGAATTTTCTTTCCCACGGATTCAACGATCTTGAAACTAGGGTTATTCCCGTTCTTGTCGAACTCATTGTCCCTAGTATCCTTTTCGATTTCAATGTTGAATAGGTTAGAGGTCATGTTGTTGGTATGTGGTGCTGGCTGTTCTTAACATGTATTGTTCTTGAATGATGAGTAATGAATGAACCTATAAACTTGTAGTGGCGTAAATATAATACTATAATGAAAACTAAGAATCTATGATATGCTAAGAACGTCCGTGATTGTGTTAGGTGATTTATGTGTCTTGGCCGAATGTTGACTTGCTGTTGTTGTGACGTTATGAAGATGCTAAAGTCATCAAATATTAATATGCTGCTGTCCAACATGTCTTAACAACGTTACCCTAAAGTCATGAACTAAGATTGGTTAAGAGAATGATACTATGTTAAAGATATGTTCGAAAATGTTATGTATGAAGATGTTACGGTCTGTTGTGCATGCTTGCTGTTAGTATGACGTTATGAAGATGATATATTCATCAAATGCTAATATGATGTTGTCCAAGATGTTTAAAAACGTTATGCCTAAAGCTATGTTATAAGTTGGCTAAAAAGATCTCCATGAAATCACACTTGAATAATTTTTGGCTTATGCCAATAAAATGGCTAACAATACATTGTTAGCCATTTTTATTAAATGGAATTGGCTATAATGTTATCTTTAAATAATTAAAAGTTTGGCTAATGTATAATGTACCCCAAATTTAGCATGGATGAATGTAACTCTGGCTTGTGCCAAAATATTGGCTATGAAGCCATTTCCAAATTGTTTAGGCCAATACTACTTTTATGCCAATCACATATAACCAAAATATTGTAATGACTACTTAAGTAAATCTAAGGAAATTCAATGAATCCATATCCAAGGGCATGCCATTTATTGGGACAAGTCCCTACATGCCCTAAAAGAATGAACTATGAACATATGTAACTCATTAAATGAAGTGTTCATCGTCCATAAACGATGATATGAAGCTACTAAACGAAAGTAAGCAATTAAAGTGAGTATTAACATAACTAAAGATGTCTAAGTTAAGAAATTGACCAGAATGCGGTGTTAAAAGAGTGAGACAAGCGTCACTTACACCTAAGCTACTATGTTAAAAATACTCACAAAAGAAGGTGTTAGAACGTGTGAGACAAGTCTCATTAAAACCAAATATGTTGTGAAAGGACAATTCACAGTTTATCAATATAAAGAAAGGGATGGCAAGTCATCAATAGAGTAAGTTAATGTCAATCTAGAAGCAAGCTTCCATAATGCTTGAGTCAACACTAAAAGATAAAGAAGAAATGAACATTCACGTAATGAGGTGAGTAATTATGTTAAACTATGATGCTAATGAAAATGGTGACAACATGATAAGAGGCTAAGATGAATGGTGAGACAAGTCTCAACCAAGCCTAAGTAAAGGTCACTAAAAGTACTCACCTAAGAGAGTGTTGAATATCAAGAGACAATTCTCAATCACATTCTATTTGTAAGTGTAAGGACAATTCACACTTAATACTAATAATGAGATGAGAAATTATCTAATGAGAAATGATGCCCTCATGCTAGAAGCCAGCTTCTATGATGTGTGAGATGAACATAATGGAACTTTATACTGAGCACCGATAGGCTAGCTATAAGTCGCGATTCCTTCTTTCGGGAAGGCAGAGGTTCGTGTAAATCTCATGAGATGAGACTCTTTGTTTAGGCGGGTATGGGTCTCCTTATATCTAATAGTCTTTGAACCTATGCTGCCAACATAGGGTTTTAGCAGGGTTGAATTCCCTATATACGCTAGCATGTTTTGGTTTCGCCTTGGCCAGTGACTCCACCTCTTTTCGGTGTGGGGAAGACCCCGGATTTCATGAGCTCACGTGATCTATGTCGGTTAAATTTGGAGTTCCTCAAAGTATGAAAGATAATGAAATGAACGATACCGAAGGTGTTTGTGCAAGACAATCAGGAGGGGAAACCAGATTCAAGTAATGACATTAGGTCATTCTTGGTCATTGCACTTCATGATCCCGATAAGAGTCTTAAACTTCATCCTAGATATATCTGGTGTTTACATCAGCATACGAATGAATGAAATAAATAATGTGAAGTACGAATGAATGAATGAAGCAGACTCTGTGTTTGCTAAAGAAGGCCCTCGGGTTTAGGTCTCATATGTTGGGACCTCACTTGAGATGTCTTAATACTACATCCACGATTCCAAGGTCTCGTAAATATGAAATGTATAATATATAAAACATTATCTTGGTTCACTTTAGCCGTGAGCCACTCCTTTCGGTGTGGAGTGAACACCTGAGATGGATTCGCCTTAGCCTGGAATCACTCCTTTTCGGTGTGGGGGAGACACTGGATTTCATGAGTACCTCACATGATATAGATTCATTTTAATCGGTGAATCACCTCTTTCTAGTGTGGAGAAGACACTGGATTTCATGTTAGCTCTTATGATCTTATTCCTAAGGATGTCTCTATGAAAGTAAGAAAGAACGATATTGGAACGTATGTTCAAAGTGAGCTATGAAGAAGAGCTTAAGAATGTCAATTTCCAATATCACGCTCATGAAGTTTCAGCAAATAATAGGCAAAGCCAAAAAGGAGTGACTTATAATGACTTATTTTATGATGCCAATAAAGGGGAGTAGAAATATAACAACTAAAAACCTCATAACTTCCCTAACATGAAAGTAATGAAATAAATGGCATGATCAATAGAGAATGACTTATGAAATGTAATGAATATATAGTGTAAAGAATGACTCACTATAAGGTAGGGAAATCATTTTTTAGTCCTTGGATTACTTACATCGATTCATTGTGGGTATGGGACTACAATGAACCATTGCACTTGTAAGTAAAACATAGGACCAAAGGAATTACTGTACTACACAACAAGAAGAAGAAAAGACTGAAAAATAAACTAAGTTTTTAAAGGGGAGCTCTCGGCCTAAGAGGATCAAAATCTCAGATCTTCGCCCGAGTTGTTCTAAAATTATGTTGATGATACTAATGTCTTGTATTCATATAGAAAATGATTTGTGTGCTTTGAATGCAGTAAGATACATCATATTCATACCAGAATTCACAACTAACGAATTAGGATAGTCTAAAGACTAGACTTTCCAAAAATGGCATGTTGTTTAGGAAGAGCTTTCATTGGTCATGCATAGATTTATATACACCCATAATTAGTAAAAGTGGTGTACAAACCCCTACTATTTACTATTTTATAGATGGAGGTAAAAGGACAGATTGACGACTCTTGCAACGGTTTGGACATCAGCGTTTCTCCAGATCATTTGGTAGGTCCTCTTGATTTCGAGGTTGCTACAGTTTTAGTCTATCCTTAGTTTTAGGCAAAGCTAGTGGATTTCTTCCCTAGCGTTTCTTTCGTACTTTCATTTCGAAGCTTTTGTAATAAGGTTGTGTTTGGCAAACATATTTATGATATATTCTTATTCTGTTTCGAATTTATTCTTATGATAGATGGTTGTTACATTTATGTTGAGCTTGGTATATGATGTTTAATACGTAATAACTATATGAAGTCTATGTAAACTTCATACATATAAAAGTTTTAAATTTTTCCGTTAAAATTAACCATATCAATGTAATGAATGTAAGAAGAGGCTTGTCTGCGACCTCTGAGAGGTCAACGACGCCGGTCTTGATCCGGATTCCAGAATTCGGGTCGTGACACCTCTTCTCGTAACAGTGTGTATTCAACCTCGAAGATGTCTTATACAAGCCCTTAGAATTTCATTAATATTAAAGCATATGAAAATAGCGGAAAATTTGTATTTTTTTCTTTTCAATTGAATACTTTATAAAATGAGAGTATCTATGACTCTATGCTTCAAAACATATATACCATTTAGACTTTAATCTCTTTTCAATAAAAGACACGAACCTTAGATAATTTAAAAACATTAAGTAAAACAATAAGTGAATAAGGTAGGTTCATCCTCGAAATTATGAGGACTCCCTAAGTGTTCATTCCCATGCTCCTTAGAAACCTATCTTCCACGTATAGCACATCACCTCACCAAACCCTACACTTTGTAGAAGATGTAGAAAGAATGGGTTAGCATGAAAATATACTAATTATGGATGACCTGCATAAAAACATTTAGAACATGCTATAAAAGGGACATTTCATTGATGTAATGTCATATGCTATTTTGAACATCATTCTTTCGAAAGGGTTGGGGAGCATAAGTCATAAACATCTCACATATAGTTAATTAAGAACAAATATAATGACATCAACGAGACATAGTGTTAAAACATAATCACAATGCACATATCATTTGGTATGAGACATAATACACATGCATAGTCACATATCAATGTCATGACATCATAATGAAACAACATAAGTAACCCTAAGCTCCACTTGTTGAATGCATATATAGAGTCCATAGTCCTACTTACACTAAGTATAACTTTTAGGCAACCAAGATCATACTTATAACACCTTAGTCTTATGAATCACTGATACATATAATGAAGAGGTATTCATTATCACTTATCTCATGTTAAGGAAATGTAGCTCATTGTATAAAGCCAATAGGACATGCAAACACTCATAATAGAATGGAACTACACCATAGCTACATTAGAATTCTACTTGTGCCATGTATGAGTCACATCCCATAATACCCCTCACACAAATAGGTCTCCTAAAGGAGTTATTGGTTATAGATCATGCAACACATTCATATCATAAATCTTAGACATATTTCTTATAGTTCATATCATGAGAAACCCATCCCTATAATCCGTTCACAAATTCACTTGTGAAATGTACATATGAAGTCCATACCCCCACATATACTAAGCAAACCCATCAAGAAGTTATAGTTAGAATTCATGTTATTATCTTCATTCATATTTTAAGCATTCAAGAAACTTTTCCATAACTGACATAGACCGTGTGAGCTATATGGAATCCGTTTTCAACCCCTAACACTGAAGATAGGGTGTCCTACTTGCCAAGGTAGGGAATAAAATATATGATAACATCAAGGTGGATAAACCAGCTAAGACCTATGGGACATGTAGTTATCGAACAACGAGATAGCTATTAGAAACCTTCTTTATACTTAATAGTATTATAGTTTCCATATCATGAGACATCATAGTGTGAACCTATTTTCCATTCTGAAGGAATGCTTCTCATTTCATGTTCACTAAGTGCTAAGCTCAATTCCCTCTTTAAAGTATCTTTAAGCCTTTACTTAAGCATTTGTTCTTAGAAAATGCCATAGGGACTTAATCCCGCATATGTCATTTAGCTCATAGGTTGCAAGATGAGAATGTCCTTTAATCATAGGATCAACATGACGTGATAATGCATCTTTCATATCATAGTCATATAGTGTGCATATGAATTACCTTCAATTTAACATAACAACACATTCACACTTATCTCAAAACATTCATGTTCATATCATCATGTCCGTGTTCATATTATGCATAATAGTATGTAAAAGTGCATATAAGAATTAACCTTTCAATTGACACCATAAACACATTATATTCATATTCACGCATGGTGCACAACAACTACAACAACATTATCATCATAGCTACTTCACTTCAAAAGGGAGCACAAGATGTACATTATATCCCAACTCATGCACAATTTACATATAATGCATTTAAGGATCTTAATCACATAATCACATATTGAACCTTCATTATAATAGACATAGTTTCATTCATCATTCAAGTACGTCTTTCATGGTATGTATAGAATCATACTTTCATATAGGGTATTATTTTGATAGGGTCCTTCCACAATAGCACCTCATGAAATTCAACATATAGACCACACCATGTTCATAACCTATTCTTCATATTCATAACAGATCTTTTATATTCATAACATGTCACACAAAGTCATGTCCACGGTTGTTGGAAAGAGGGATTCATAATTAAACTTTACAATACATGATCAATTGAGAACCTCCACTATAAGTGAATCAAATAAATCAAACTATTACTACATAATAAGTAAATACTTCCACCACAAGTGGATCAACAACATAGTAAAAGACTGCTCACAAAATACCAACCTTCATTCATAGCCTTCATGGATTTATTTAAGGTTAAACCCTATTTTCTTGATATTCATATATTATAAAGGATAAGATGAAAAAACTATAATGAATTACATTATAACATACTAAGTTCACATTCCTCAAGAAAGGGGATTCATGGATATTGTGGAAATTTGTACAACAACCATCAATTTTACATTAATTCATACATAAACAATCATAGTTAATCATAATTGATCAATTTGTATCAGTAGAATCATGTTTGGAACGAAACCCATGAAATTGAATGAAAACCCTTGAATTTGGGGAACTTTGAAGACACGATTTGAAGGGCTTCTTGGTGAAGCTGACCAAGAAGAAAAACTCCCATAACTTTACCTTAAATCCCCATGAATTTCGTGGTGAGAAGGTCCAATATATAATCCCTAGTTGATTTCCTTCCATGTTCTTAAATGGGCTTTGAAAGAGAAGATTTTTGGGAGGGAAAATGAGTTGGTGTCTTTTATTTGTGTAATTGAGAATAATGAGTTAAATCTAATGTTTAAATGCTTTAAACATTAGAAGCTGTCCCACTTGCTGCCCCACTAAATAATTAATTAAATGGAAATTATCAAATTGCCCCATTGTTGGGCAGCCTTGCCAGGGACCGCGCCCTACATAACTGGTCGTGAAAGGGCACCACGGCTCATGGTGGTGCCCATGGTCCTTGAGGAAGTGTGCCTCCCTTCCATTTCAAATACTCCCAAGGCAAAGGGAAGTACACGGAGACTCCCGCAATCCGTGATTAATAGCACGAGTTATGGTTGAGCTCGTGGACATTTGCCAGCATCTAGGCAAGATTCCCATGCCCCTTTGTTGCTAACGAAACTTCACGCCTAAGTCAACAGACCGTCTAGGGCACTACGAGTCGTGGAGGTATGTGGATCTTTCATTCAGTATTGTCCTCCTTCATGCACCACTACTTTCAAGCTAAGGCCACCCCACGAGCCTTTCCACAATATGTGGTCAAGACCACAAGTTGGGAAGTGGCTCGTGAAGAGTGCCTTGGCTTGGCAGGACTTCCTCGAACCTTGACTTGCCACCAGGGGTGGAACCACGGCTCGTGGTGGCCACCACGAGTTGTGAATACCCTCGTGCTGAGGTGAGGTAGTGTCTAAGTGGTGCTTCTTCCACCCTTGGCTCCTACAATGCATAATGCAAGACCAAGACACCTCCCTCACTTAGTGGTTAATACCACGAGTCCTGGTGATGGTCGTGGTGCCTAGCAATTCTTTGGAACTCCTTGTCATGCCTCACACTTTACTAAGGAACTTTCACGAGCCCTTTAACGGACCGTGGTCAAGAGCACTACCCGTTAAAGTCGTTGTGGTCCCTTGGGAAGTTTTTAGACACCTTGGGGCAGCCTTCGTCCCTTTTCCTTAGGATTTCCCCTTTTAGATTAGCGTAGGGACTTATACCCTCATTCAATCCTTATAAAGTTATTTAAACATAGTGATATAGTACATGCTTCATCATTTAGCAACCAACCCCCTTATATCATGAAAAAAAAAAACACGTCAAGGCTCTAGTTCAACTTATCATTTTGAGTGTCGCAACACCAACCACAAAATAAAATTCATTTGTCCTCAAATGCATATAAAAGTATCCAAGAGTAAATAATAGAGAAAAACAAATAAGAGGGTACAGAGGGATTCACGCTTATCATGACCAATAACAATACTTCCAATTCAAGTGTCTTCGATCGTCGATAATATAGTAACCCAATCGACGGTGTTGGTCGTGTCACAAGGGTGCAGTTGTGAAACTTGTAGATAACTAGAATATCATTCGAATTAGTCATAGCCAAAGAAATTAACGAGTAAAAACATTTTAAATTGTTGGGGGTGACATGAAAATGTCAAATATCTAAGGGGGTTTATCACAAGTAGTTAAAATAACAAAAATGGCAAGAAATGTAACCAATGAAAGGGGGCATTCTTGTGATGTGACGACAATACAGATTAATTTATAATGTTGGGTACATACTTTTGATAGAGATCTGTAGAATAATAGTTACTAGGCTAAGGTTTATATGGATATGAAATGAGTTCACTCTCGAGAAACTTACCTGTTTTAAAAGGGATCCTCTCAAACACCCATTTTCTATATGAAGACCAACCTACGTCTTACCTCACTCACTCTATCAAGCTGAGTGTTAGGATATGGGACTAGCGCTCACTCTCTCGGGCTGAACCTCATGTCGACCCACTCCTTAGGTCATCAATCTAGTAGTCTTGGTTTCATGACTTCCCTATCAAGCAAGACAAAAACTCATGGGTGAACTTATATTTTCAACTACAAATTCATTTGATAAAAAAACAACTACTAGACGAAATCACCATTAAACTACATTTAATTTACCAACAAGCAAGACCTAACAACAATATTAACCCATATTTGCTTAATTACACCCAAAGAATTGGTGGTTTTATCCAAATATCAACAAATAAATATTATACCTGCAATGGTTTTGAAATCAAATAGGTTTTAGAAATAAAGTCTTGCTTTCAGCAAAGAAAGAAGAATCAATTAGACCCACTTCCAAATTGAAAGAGAGGTAATCCTTTCTTCTTCATGTCTTCAAAACCCTTACCAAACTTGAGAGAAAAGATATGAAAAGTACTAAAAATATGATAATGTTCTTGTAACACTTCGAAAATCCAAGACGTATTTAGTGCATCACATAAGTGTCATAAGGTTTATACATTGTTTAAGGTCCATTTTGATGAATATAAGTCATTTAGGAAGTCTATAAACCAAAACGTCCAAGAACCTCTATGACGTCCGGAAACTAGTTAAATGAGGTGCTAGCGTGCCTTAGCCTATTTGACTATCTTTTAGAAGTCGGAAAATCTTTAAAATTGGTGGAACGGTGTCTAACATGTTTTTAAGTTGATTCATAGTCAAAACGTCTGGGTACGACTCCCCAAGGACTATCCAAGGTCCCTTGAGGAGGACCCTAGCGAAAGTTTTCAAGAGATAGTGTCACCAACGGATGCCACAGACGGGCCGTTGGTGAATCGACGGGGCGTCGATGCCAATCGTTGATGGAAACTTAACCAAAATCTTGGAAGGGTCATTTTTCATAGTCTTTGAACATACCAACGGATGTGCAGCACGGAAAGGGGGGCAGGTCGTTTGACTCACAGATGGACCGTTGGTCGAGGTCTTGTCTGTGAGGGCTGAGATTCCTGCACTTTTTAAGTTAGTTCCAATTTATTACTTAAAGGGTTAGTTAGTTTGTTAGGGGATTATGGAGGTATAATTAACTTAGTTAACACCTTATATAAAGTCCTAACCTAATTAAGACTAAGTAAACTCTCATAACTCACAAAATCCAAACTCACTTCTTTCTCTCTTCTATCTCTCTCTAGTGAAGAACACCATTGAATACCAAGCTAGGGGAGGGTTTAAGAGCTTAAAAGAGTCAAGTTTCACCATCAATATTCATCAATTATGAAGGTATGGGAACTATTTCACCTTTGAGACCTCTTTCCCCAATGGGTTCCATCAAATTGATCTCCAAAATTGAGTTTTCCAGTGGGTTTTCATCTAGTACGAAATTGATGTTCTGAATTGATTTGTTTATGATTTCTTTGGGATATTATGAATAGATTAACATGTATTCTAAATTAATTATGATATATCTTGATTTTTTGGTCTAGTTTGTAGTAGATGACCTTTACCCCTTAACCCTAGGTTATGATCTTGATATGAATTAGGTTATATTGGTTCATTTGACTTGGTTATTGGTTGAATTACTACTAGATGATGTTGTTATACTAATCATGAATGAATGAGGTTTATTTATAGTCATTTCATTCCACTTCTTGGGAAGTGATCAAGGTTATGAAGTATGTTGTGAATTGACCTAAGTAGCTTGTCTTAAGATATGAACTAGTATTGAATTGTTATGTGGTTATTCTTTTAGCCTTGTTATCATGTTTATCATTGATTTATCATGATTTCATACCCTAATTGGGTTGAAGTAAGGGTTGATGGTAAGACCTTGATGATGAACTATAAAGGAGACTTGGTAAGTCTTGTGATCCCTATCATTTACTTAAAATTATGGTTAATTGTGATTAAGTAATGATGTTTTATTGGAGTATGCATTGTATTAGGATTTATAGGATTGTAGGATGTTGAATTAAAATGTCTTGACTATGATTTGTGAGGTGTTGGATTAAGATGTAAATGTTATTAGGATGGTGAATGATTTACCAATGTGCCTTATCATGATATGAAAATGTTAATGTGCTAATCTCACCTATATGAATTGTAATGAAAGGACAATACTCATGCAATTCTTATTGACCTATGATGATGATGATGTTTATATAAGGGTTAGACCCTATGACCTATAATAATTTATGATGATTAATAAAGATATTTCAAAAGGGACTCTAGCTTCACATCGAGTTAACTAGAGTGAGGAGTGTCCCTTCCCACATAAGGAAGGTAGGACACTAATCTACACTTGAGACTAGAGACTATAATTCATGTAGCATAAAGAGGGTCCCAACTATATCTCCTAGTTCTTGAACTATGTTTCCCCCATTGGAATACTAGCTACTGGATCCACGTAATTGATATGTTCATGTTTTGGTACTAACTTGGAAAGTAGTCCGCCTTCTTTCGGAGTAGGGTTCCATGACACCAGATTCCATATTACCTCATGTGTTCTATGTCAGTTCGGGCAAGATTTTCCCAAAAGGTAAAATGAATTAAAGGATTGAACTCTAACTAAGATGACCTAAGGAGTTTAGCTTAGTCTAGGTAGGGGTATGGGACTCTACCTAAACGTTGCACTAGTTAGCCTTGAAGGGAGTCTTAAGAGGATGTTCTTATGTATGAATATGCTTATAATAATACATTATATGTATATGGTAAACTTGCACATTGCTGATACTATATGTTGAATGGTGTCACTTATGAATATATGTTGGTATATATTTTCAAAGTATGATGCTAAGTACTCTTAAATGTTATGATATGTAAATTGGGATGTTGGTCATGATTCTTGTTGTGTTACTTGATTGAGTATGGTTATGGGTCTTTGCTTGGTCATTGAACTTGTTGACTCGATAAGGGTTCATGGTAAGTGTCTTGCTTTAGTTATGATGAAATCTACTCTTATTCATGCTTGTGGTTAATTTTTAAGTGATGGTAGAGTTACGTGACTATGTATCCAACCACGTGATATGCATGTTGAATTGACTAGTTTTGATCTTGTTGGTCTTGTGATGTACATGCCTATGACTTAATGAATATTCCTAAGTGATTTCGTATAGGTCTTGTTGAATGTGCATAAAGGTTTTCAATAAAATTGCATACTTGATGAAATATCCCTTTTAGAATGTTTGCATTATATGTTTGTATATGGTCTCATACTTGGTACAAGTTGTGTACTAACTCCGTTTCTTCCTTTTCCCCAACATTTTAGGTTCCGGTCGTTGAATGGAATTTTGGAGACGATTTGAAGAAGACTTGGATTTCTTAATCATCTAAGTAGGGCAGGTCCTTACTTTCCGAGGGCGATGCAACTATCAAGCCTATGATATTGCTTTAGTTTTTAAGATTCTTATGTTTCTTCCCTTTTTATTTGGATATTAGACATGGTATGACCTATATGTGGTCTTATTGTATTGATGTTTGGGCTAGGCCCAATTTGATATACTCTTATTAGATGGTTATGAGATGAGAGGACTATTATGACTATGTTATGTTCTATATACATTTATGTGCAATAAAAGTAAAATACTAGGTAATCTTCCTATACGAAGTGTCTAGTATACTCGATATACATATACTATGTGTATGTAGAGGTCTATGTAAACCTCCTATTAGAAATAATGAAAAGTTTTAAATTTTCTGCTAAATTTGACCTATGAATGTAATGATGTAAGCTAAAGGCTAGTATTAGTCCTCAAAGAGTACGACGACACCGATTACGTCTAGGGGGTATTCCCGGATGTGACAAACATGGTATCAGAGCATGAAGTTATATATCTTTGAGTCGATGATTCTCTCAACCATATCTATGTAGGTTTGTATTTATAATTGTGAAGCGCGCCACACTTATGAATAGGAATCTATATGATGCTTAGGAAACTCTCACTCTCTTGGAAGTCCAGTATCGTGCCTTTAGAGTGTTAGCTCTATGTGCTTTTGCATCTAATCCTCTTATTGTGATTATAGGCAATGAATACTTGATGCAATTTCACACGAAGACTTGAAGAAGAGATTATCAATTCGGAAGTTCCTCCTTGTGATGATCAAGTTCCTTCTCTTGAGGAAGATGTGAATGATTACCAAGCTCCGGTCAATCCTCCTCCTTTGATGGATGGTGACATAAGGGATGTTTTTCTCCAATTGGACCAAGCCATTACTACCCAAGCACAATCCTCCACTACTCAAGCCCAAACCGTGACGACCCAAGCTAATCGGGAGGTTATACCCCAAGTACACCAACAATTTTCTACTTTGGCCTCCTGTCTAAGGCATTTCACTAGGATGAATCCCCCTACTTTCTCTGGGTCCAAGGTTAATGAAGACCCCCAAGATTTCATTAATGAAATCTATAAGACCCTAAATAGGATGGGATTTTCTACTAGTAAGAAGTCCGAGTTAGCCACTTATCAACTGAAGGATGTGGCTCAAGCATGGTACGTTCAATGGAGGGACAATACGCCCTTAAGGGGTACACTCGTGACTTAGGAAGTATTCAAGAAGGATTTTCTTGATCGGTTATTTCCTAGGGAGAATAGGGAAGATAAAGTGGTGGAGTTCATCAACCTTCGCCAAGGAGGTATTAGTGTACTTGAATACTCCTTGAAATTCACTAAATTGTCAAAATATCCTCCTTTGGTTTCCGATCCTAGGGACAAAATGAGTCATTTTGTGATGGGGGTGTCAGATAATTTGCAAGAGCAGTGTCATTCGGCTATGCTACATGGTAAAATGAACATTTCTCGTCTCATGGTTCATGCTCAACATGTAGAAGAGGCAAGGGCTAAGAGGAAGAGTATAGATGCCAAGAGGGAAAGATCTTTTGATGGTGATTCTTTAAAGGGAAGGCTTGAGATACAAGACAAGCCTATGTTTAAGAAGAGTGTTCCTAATCAAGTTCCTTGCGGCTAGGGATGATAGGGTGTGTAACCCTAAGTCTAAGGGAAGGGATACTAGTTCACCAACCAAGAAGCCATCTTTTGGAAAGTGTGGCAAGAAGCACTATGGTGATTGTCTTAAGGGAACGAATAATTGTTTTGGTTGTGGTAAAAATGGGCACAAGGTTAGGGATTGCCCTAATGTAAGCGGTCAACACAAGGGTAGTTGTCAAGCTCAAACAAGTTGTTCAAATGATGCTCCGAAGAAGAACCACTTCTATGCTCTCCGCTGTAGAGGTGAGCAAGAGACTTGTCCTAACGTGGTGACAGTATGTTGAAAGTCTTCTCTATTGATGTATATGTCTTACTTGATCCCGGTTCTACTTTATCATTTCTTACTCCTTTAGTACCTGAAAAGTTTGACATTTTTCCCGATATCTTGCATGAACCTTTTATAGTGTCTACCCCGGTGGGTGGGTCGGTTGTTGCAAAAAGCGTGTATAGAAATTTTACTGTAATGTTTCCCAATAGAGTTTCATATGTTCAACTAGTAGAACTTGATATTCTTGATTTTGATGTCATTTTGGGTATGGAGTGGTTGCATGATTGCTTTGCCTCTATAGATTGTAGAACGGGGGCGGTGAAGTTTAATTTTCCAAATGAGCCCGTTTTAGAGTTGAAGGGGGGAAATTCTATCCCTAGAGGTTGTATGATCTCATGTTTGAAAGCATGTAAAATGATCTCTAAAGGGTGTTTATATCATATAGTAGGTCCCCATAGTGAGGGAACTTCCGGATGTGTTTCCCATATTCCTCCCTAACGGAAAATTAATTTTCGTATCGACTTATTACCGGTTACAAATCCCATTTCAATTCCTCCTTATCGGATGGCTCCGGCCGAATTGAAAGAGTTGAAGGCTCAACTCAAGGATTTACTAGACAAAGGCTTCATTAGACTTAGTATATCTCCAGGAGGTGCTCCGGTTTTGTTTGTGAACAAGAAGACTGGGTCCCTAAGATTGTGCATTGATTATCGCCAACTTAGTAAAGTCACTATTAAGAACAAGTATCCTCTCCCTCGGATTGACGACTTGTTTGATCAACTCTAAAGGGAAAGCTACTTTTCTATGATTGACTTGAGGTCGGGGTATCACCAACTTAGGGTGAGAGGTGAGATTATACCAAAGACGGCATTTCAAACTAGATATGGTCACTATGCATTCTTAGTAATATCTTTTGGTCTCACAAATGCCCCAGTGGCATTTATGGATCTCATGAATAGAGTCCTTCGAAGTTACCTAGATTTATTTGTCATCGTCTTCATAGACGGCGTCTTGGTATATTTGAAAAATAAGGGTGATCACATGAACCATTTTAGGGTGGTGTTCCAAGTGCTTAAGGAGAACCAATTATTTTCCATGTATAGCAAGTGTGAGTTTTGGTTGAGGTCGGTTGTGTTTCTTGGTCATATAATCTCTAGTGAGGGAGTTGAGGTTGATCCAAGGAAAATCGAGGCGGTGAAAAATTGGCCTAGATCATTGACTCCAACCGACATTAGGAGTTTCTTGGGTCTAGCGGGTTATTATCGGAGTTTATGGAAAGTTTTGTGTCCGTTGCATCTCCCTTAACTACTTTGACCCAAAAGAGTAAGAAATTTGAGTGGTCGGAGGAATGTGAGAGAAGCTTCTGAATCTTGAAAAAAAGGCTTATTTTCGCTCCGTTGTTGACCTTACCGGAGGATACAAAGGGTTTCATTGTGTATTGTGATGCATCACAAGTAGGTTTAGGGTGTGTGCTAATGCAATATGGGAAGGTGGTAGCCTATGCTTCTAGACAACGTAAGGTGCATGAGGGAAACTATTTAACTCATTATCTTAAATTAGAAGTCGTGGTATTTGCCTTGAAAATATGACGGCATTACTTGTATGGTGTTCATGTTGATATGTATGCTGAACATAAGAGTCTTCAATATGTTTTTACTCAAAAGGAGTTGAATCTCTGACAAAGTAGGTGATTGAAGTTGTTGAAGGATTACAACATGAGTGTTCTTTATCTCCACGGCAAGGCCAATGTGGTTGTGGATGCTCTAAGTCATTTATCTATGGGTAGTGTGTCTCATGTAGATGAAGCCAAGAAAGATCTAGTGAAAGATGTTTATAGGTTGTCTAGATTGGGTGTGATGTTTGAAGCTTCTCCGAATGGTGGTTTTATGGTCCATCATAACTCCGAGTCATCTTTGGTAGTTGAGGTGAAGTCCAAACAACACCTTGATCAATCATTTATGGAGTTGAAGGAATCGGTTATTGGTAATCTTAATGAGTCAATCTCCTTAGGGGGGGGATGGTTTCTTGAGGTATCAAGACAGGTTGTGTGTTCCCAATGTAGATGGGTTGAGGAACCGTATCATTGAGAAAGCCCATGGGTCTCGTTACTCCATTCATCCGGGATCGACAAAAATGTACCACGACCTTAGAGAAGTATTTTGGTGGGAAGGTTTGAAGAAGTACATAGCGGAGTTTGTTGGAAAATGTTCAAATTGCCAACAAGTGAAAGCCGAACATCATAAGTCGGGTGGCTTAATACAAGAAATGCAAGTTCCTACTTGGAAGTTGGAAGGCATCAATATGGATTTTGTAGTATGTTTTCCTCGGACTCAAAAGCAATATGACTCTATATGGGTGGTTGTGGATAGTTTTACCAAATCCACTCACTTTATTCTCGTCAAGTTTACTTATTCGGTGGAACATTATGCAAGGATATTCATAGATGAGATTGTGTGTCGCCATGGTATTCTGTTATCCATCATATCGGATCGGGGTGCAAAATACACATCTAGGTTTTGGAGGTCATTCCAAGAAGGGTTGGGTACTAAGGTGAAGCTAAGCACCGCTTTTCATCCCCAAAGGAATGGTCAAGCGGAGCACACTTTTCAAACCCTTGAGGATATGCATAGAGTTTGTATTATTGATTTCAATGGAAATTGAGATAAGCATTTGCCTTTGGTGTAGTTTGCTTATAATGATAGTTTTCATTCATGAATATCCATGGATCCTTATGAAGCATTGTATGGTAGGAGGTGTAGGTCTCCTATTGGATAGTTTGAAGTTTGTGAGCCTTCGCTTCTTCGTCCCGATTTGATTTACAAGACTTTGGAGAAAGTTCATATCATAAGGAACCGGTTGCAAACAACCTATAATCGGCAAAAGTCTTATTCCGATCTTAGGAGAAGGGATTTAGAGTCTGAAGAAGGTGATAAAATGTATTTGAAAGTTTCGCCTATGAAAGGGGTGGTTAGATTTGGAAAGAAAGGGAAGTTTAGTCCTCGTTATATGGGTCCCTAAATCTTGCAAGGGTTGGTAAGGTTGCCTATGAGCAAAGGTTGCCTAGTCAATTGGCTTCTGTTCATTCGGTTTTCCATGTTTCTATGTTTAAGAAGTGTATCAGTGATCCCGAGTCTATTCATCCTATAAAGGGTCTTGGAGTGAATGATAACCTCTCTTATGAGGAGGTTACGTTTCAAAATCCTTGATAGGCAATTAAAGAAGTTACAGAATAAAGAGGTGGCTTCTGTAAAGGTGTTATGGAAGAATAACCTCGCTGAGGGTGCAACATTGGAGGCCAAGCCGACATGAAGTCCTGTTGCCCTCATCTATTTCATAATTAAGGTTAGTTATTTCTATTAATAATGAAAAATAATGACTAAAAATTGAAATTTGCTTGATTTTTGTGAAGTTTTGCAAAATGTGCATTTTTGGGGTGTTGGTACAGTGATTACAGTGAAGTATGAATATAAATCGCAATTTTGCTTGTTTGAGTCATGTTGTGCATTTTGATAAAGTGAGTCATTATGAAATGACATGTAGCATGTGGGTTAGTTGAACTTTGACATAATTGACTCATAAATGCTATGTTGAGCTCTTGTTTTTGTGAGACGAATATTCCTCATAATGTAATGTTAAGCCTTATATATGGTAATTGAAGTTTTGAATTGCCTTGTGTAAGTGATATGGTTGATGTTGTTATCTATTGTTGTTGGTTGGGCTGCTAGTCTTGAGTCTATTCCTTCCTTCTAATGATTTTTAGTGTTCTTGAGTCTATTCCTTTCTTCTAAAGATTTTTAGTGTCATTCGGGGACGAATGTTCTTAAGGGGGGGATAATGTAACACTTCGAAAATACAAGACATATTCTAGTGCCTAACATAAGTGTCATAAGGTGTAGACACTGTTTTAAGGTCTATTTTGATGAATATAAGTCATTTAGGAATTCTAGAAACAAAAACATCCAAGAACGTCCTTGACGTCCGGAAACTAGTTCAATGAGGTACTAGCGTCCCTTAGCCTATTTGACGAGCTTTTAGAAGTTTCAAAATCATGAAAATTGGTGGAAGGGTGTATAACATGTGTTTAAGTTGATTCACAAGAGCCCTTGAGGAGGACCCTTGAAGAAGTTGGCAAAAGTTGTCAAGAGACAGTGTCACCAACGGATGCCACAGACGGGCCGTTGGTGAATCGACGGGGCGTCGGTGCCACTTGTCGATGGAAACTTAACCAAAATCTTGGAAGGTTAATTTTTCACAATCTACGAACTTACCTACGAATGTGAAGCACGAAAGGGGGGGCAGGTCGTCGACTCACAGACGGACCGTTGGTCGAGGTCTCGTCTGTAAGGGCTGAGATTTTCTGCACGTTTTAAGTTAGTTCCAATTAATTAATTAAAGGGATAGTTAGTTAGTTGGGGAATTATGGAGGTCTAATTAACTTATTTTACTCCCTATATAAAGTCCTAACCTAATTAAGACTGATTAAACTCTCATAATTCACAAAATCCAAACTCTCTTCCCTCTCTCTTCTTTCTCTCTCTAGTGAAGAACACCATTGAAGATCAAGCTAGGGGAGAGTTTAAGCGCTGCATAAAGTCAAGTTTCACCATCAATCTTCATTAATTAGCAATTTATGGGATCTATTTCACCTTAGAGACCTCTTTCCTCAAATGCTTCCATCAAATTGATTTCCAAAATTGAGTTTCCAAGTGGATTTTCATCCAATACGAAATTGATGTTATAAATTGATTTGTTTGTGATTTCTTTGGGATATTATGAATAGATTAACATGTATTCTAACTTAATTATGATATATCTTGATGGTTTGGACTAGTTTGTAGAAGATGACATTTACCTCTTTAACCCTAGGTTATGATCTTGATATGAATTAGGTTATATTGGTTCAATTGACTTCGTTATTAGTTAAATTACTACCAGGTGATGTTGTTATACTAATCATGAATGAATTAGTCTGATTTTTTGTCCTTTCATGCTAGTTCTTGAGAAGTGATCTAGGTTATGAAGTATGTTATGAATTGACCTAAGTATCTTGTCTTAAGCTATGAACTAGTATTGAATTGTGATGTAGTGATTCTTTTAGCCTTGTTATAATGTTGATAATTGAATTATGATGATGTTATACCCTAATTAGGTTGAATTAAGGGTTGATGGTAAGACCTTGATGATTAATTATGTTTGGGACTTGGTAAGTCTTGTGATCCCTATCCTTTACTTCAAGTTATGGTTAATTGTGATAAAGTCATGATGTTGTATTGGAGTATGCCTTGTATTAGGATTGATAGGATGGTAGGATGTTGAATTGAAATGTCATGACTATGATTTGTGAGGTGTTGGGTTTAATATGTAAATGTTATAAGGATGGTGAATGATTTATCAGGGTGCCTTATCATGATATGAAAATGTTAATGTGCTAACCTCACCTATATGAATGTAATGAATGGACAATATTCATGCAATTCTTATTGAGCTATGATGATGATGATGTTTATACAAGGGTTAGACCCTATGACCTACAATAAGTTATGATGATTAATAAAGTCATTAAACATATTTCAAAAGGGACTCTAGCTTAGCACCAAGTGAACTAGAGTGAGGAGTGTCCATTCCCACATAGGGAAGGTAGGATCACTAATGTACTCTTGAGATTGGAGACTATAATGCATGTAGCATAAAGAGGGTCTCAACTATATCTCCTAGTTCTTGAACTATGTTTCCCCCATAGGAATACTAGCTAGTGGATCCACGTAGTTCCTATGATCATGTTTTGGTACTACCTTGGCAAGTAGTCCGCCTTATTTCGGTGTAGAGTTCCATTACACCGGATTACACATTAGCTCATGTGGTCTATGTTGGTTCGGTCAAGATGTTCCCAAAAGGTAAAATGAATTAAAGGATTGAACTCTAACTAAGATGACCTAAGGGGTTTAGCTTAGTCTAGGTACGGGTATGGGACTCTACCTAAACATTGCACTAGTTAGCCTTGAAGGGAGTCTTAGGAGGATTTTCTTATGTATTAATATGCTTATAATGTTACATGATATGTATATGGTGAACTTGCACATTATTGATACTATATGTTGAATGGTGTCACTTATGAATATGTTTTGGTCTATATTTTCAAAGTATGATGCTATGTTCTCTTAAATGTTATTATATGTGAAGTGAGATGTTGGTCATGATTCTTGTAGGGTTACTTGATTGAGTAAAGTTATTGGGCTTTGCTTGGTGATTGCACTTGTTGACTCGATAGGGGTTCATGGGTAAGTGTCTTGCTTTAGTTATGATGAAATGTACTCTTATTCATTCTTGTGGTTAATTATGACTTGATGATAGAGTTACTTGACTATGTATCCAATCACATGATATGCATATTTAATTGACTAGTTTTGATGTGGTTGATCTTGTGATGTACATGCCTATGACTTAATGAATATGTCAAATTGATTTGGCATAGGTCTTGTTGAATGTGCATAAAGGTTTTCAAGAAAGTTGTTTACTTGATGAAATGTCCCTTTTAGCATGTTTTCATGATATGCCTGCATATGGTCTCATACTTAGTAAAAGTGGTGTACTAACCCCATTTCATCCTTTTCCCTAACAAATCAGATTCCGGTCGTTGAAGGTCATTTTGGAGACGACTTGAAGAAGACTTGGATTTATTAATCATCCAAGTAGGGTATCTCCTCCCTTTCACAGGGCGATGCCACTATCAAGCCTATGATATTGCTTTAGTGTTCAAAACTCTTATGTTTCTTTCCTTTTCATTTGGATATTAGACATTGTATGACCTATATGTGGTCTTATTGTTTTGATGTATGGGCTAGGCCCAATATGATATACTGTTATTAGATGGTTATGACATGAGACGACTATTATGACTATGTTATGTTCTATATATATTTATGTGCAATAAAAGTAAAAGACTGTGTTATGTTCTATATATATTTACGACTATTATGACTATGTTATACGAAGGGTCTATGTATACTCGATATATATATATATATATATATATATATATATATATATATATATATATATATATATATATATATATATATATATATATATATACTCTGTGTATGTAGAGGTCTATGTAAACCTCCAATTAGAATTAGTGAAAAGTTTGAAATTTTCCGCTAAATTTGACCTATAAATGTAATGATGTAAGCTAAGAATCTAGTCTTAGTCCTCAAAGAGGACGACGACGTCGGTTACGTTTAGGGGGTATTCTTGGATGTGACATTTTTATTCTATTTCCGAACTCCCTAAACATATAATAAAACTAGTATTTACAGTTTTGAGAATTAATGTTGCAGCGGGTCACTAGGCGATTTTAGTGGGAATCACCGACCAACTCGGCAACTTTCCCTTTGTATTGTTTAACGCCTTCTAATTTCCCCCCCAACATCTTTGTGTCCTGGACCAATGGGAGATATAGTACTGCCTCGTGAAACTACTCGGTAACACGCCGACTTCTCTCTTCTTCTGCTGATTTGATTCTTGTTTTTAGGGCTCACCACATTGGAACAAAAGGCCGCATCCATGCCTATTGGCGACTCACAAAGTCGACTCGGCGATGCTTAGACTTTATTTCTTCGTTCTTTTCTACCTTTTTGCTCTTTTTTGGGACATAGTGGCCATGATTTCTTTACAATATCAAATACTTGAAACTTAAGAGTTTTCAATAGATATTAAGATAAAACAAGCATTAGAGGACACTATTTCTACTAAAATATAGCCTTAAATGAGTTCAATATGTGGACTCATTAACAACCCCAACTTAAACTTTTACTTGTCCTCCAGTTAAACACAATCTCAATACTTCAAAAAAGATGTTTCAAATATTGCTACACAACACTCAATCTTGAATGTATACAACAAGACTCAAAATATTTATGCAAGGATCAAATGTGTACTGAAACATTTATGTAGTGACATACCTTTACCGAATATCCGCGAGCTCGCATTACTTGTCAAGTGCAAGTGCAAGGGCAAGCTCAAGAAAAACATTCGAATGCCCTCACATAAATGATGATTCTATTTTCACGCACAAGTCTAGAATTAATTTGACGTTAAGGAATCAGATACAACACTCACTCTCAAAAGGAGGAATACAATACCTTCTTTTACCAATAGGTTTGCCCTTATTTTCAGTAAACATTAACTTCAGCTTTCTCAAGATCAAAAAACTCTTTCTAAGGCTTGTGAACGGGCTGAGTGCAAAGGTATGGTTATTTAGGTTTAGTGACAAATGATCGTCATGAATTGTGGTTCTTGTAAAACTCCCTTTCTTCTTCCTTCCTCATATTTTTTATTGCTCATAAGTTATCCTATTATTTAATTCAAATGGGTTGCCTGGAAACCCAATTCTTTTGGAATTTTATTCCAGAACTTTTTCCTATTCATTTCTATTCTTTTTCTTCTTCTCTTTTTTTATATGGAGGGTTTCCATATTTTTTCAACACCATTGTTTAAGGGAGAATTTTCTTGCACTTCTTTGACCTTTCCTTTTTCTTTTCACCACACCCCCAACTTAGGCTTTTTCCCTAAGTAGGCTCTTTTAATCAAACCATTCATTCATGAGGATTAAGGGAGAGTGATCAAAAAGGGTCTAGTCTTCATCAAACTTCTTCCAAAGGAATTTAAAGCTCAAGGGGTGTTCAAGTGAGGTTCAAACGCTCACTAGAGAGTTCACAAGAGAGGTATATGTAAAATTGGCTCACACTATATAAAATATTCTCAAATCATATCAAGACAAAGCATTACTTAGTCGACTAAACTAACAGGGCAACTTATAGGTGTTTTAATGCATGGTTAAGGTAAGTTTATCTGACAAAACATCAATACTTATGTGAAATAAAACTTTACACTTTTGGTAGTATGCAACAGTCATTACAAGAGAATCAACTTCACAATTGGTTAATAACAACGAGATGAAAAGAGTTCAAATATTGTCTATGCAACTTTATTTGGTCACGTTGTAGCGTCACATTCATATTTTTTTTTATTCAGAGCACTATTAAAGTCATCAGTAATGATCGATACCAATACTTGAATTTGCAAGAGAACAAAACTTTCAACACAAGAGATAGAAATTACATTGAAAAATTAAAATTTTTTGAAAGGTTCAATAATGGTTTTAGAATCAAGATCAACACGGGAGGTATAAGATCAAACCATCACACAATCGGTATAAAACAATTTTAAACTGACAACCCAAATACATAATAAAAACATTTGTCAAAACAACACACAAAGGTGGGCCTCAAATATACATAAAATAAAACAATTTATCCTCAAATGCAACTAATGAATATCTTGCATTGAATATAAAGAAAAACAAAGAAGGAGGTAAAGAGGGGATCCTCTCTAAACAACCCCTCCATGTGTAGGGGCATTAGTGCCCAGTGCATAGATCTGGATCTTGGTGCTACTACTCAAATTTGCACCCTCCTACTTTTGGGTCTCAGCGTCCTTTGTTGCTTCGACCGCGGCTTGAGCAACGAGGTTTGCCTCCACCATCTTATCCACATCATGAACTTCTTTTAAGGCATGAATTTCATTAATGGTTCCCCTGGAACTTGCTTTCTTATTTTCTTTCCATTCAATGGCTAGTTCTTCTATCTTTTCGTCTCTTTTAAACTCTCGTGCTCTTATATGTCTGGGTGGCATATTATTCCCTGCAACTTTGGGTCTAGCCATTTCTGCGAAGATTTTGAGAATAAGTTAGAAAATATTTTAAACAGAAGAAGGGGGATTTCGAGTTAGAATCACTTAGGAGATTCACTGAACATAGTGCATAGAGAGTTCAAGGGTGTAGACAATAATGGAATGAAGAAGTCGTGTGGCGAGTCGCCGGGAGATTTTAGTGACGTCAAGTATTCTGCCAAATGTTAAAGAAGACATTACACGTTTTTACATTAAATTAAAAGTGAAAGGCAACGTTAGGAGAGTCGCGGAGTTGTTTGGCGAGCTTGACCTAGCTGGCCAAATGATCCAATCGGCCTATGTACAACCCGGCTTCTTAAATCAACCCATGATAATGAAGCTGAAGATTCTACTTCACCGATTCAAAAAATACAAATAGCATATGCACACTCCCATAACAAAATAATTCAACTCAAAACACACTCACGCGGGATTTCCCTAATTAAAAAAAACTATTAAAGAATAATCGATAAGACATGTGATCGAATCAACCCAGAGATATCCAATAAAGTTTCAATACGATATACATTATGCGAATGAGTAAACTTTTGAACAAATAAATTTAGGGTTTGAACTACCAACCTTTGATAACAAGTAAAATTTCTACAAATATGCTAGGCAGCAATGCAATTAAAATCTAAGCAGAGTTCGTCAACTAAAATACTTTTAAAATACAAGAAATATAAAGCTAGAGGGTTGGTGTAAGTTTGTAAAGAGGAAAAACTAAGGGAAAGTTAATGAAAAAGGAGCTTTTAACCCTTTCTCTCGCAAAAGACTGTCCAATTTCTGACCTTTATGCGATATTAGTCGAATTCACCCTATAACTTGGAGAAACGCCAAATGTTTAAATCTTTCGCCAATTTTAATAGGTTCTTCACTTTTTATGAGAATACAACCAACGATATTCATCGAGATCTCCAACATGGTTAGCGATTCACCAATCATTTATGCAGACCACCGAGTTTTACAAGATCAAATATGAAGATATCTTAAGGCTAACAACAGAAGAAATCAGGTTCACCAAACTTGTTGGCGGCATGCCGACTTGACTAGTTGCTCACCTTCCTACAATTTTTCAGCATTTCCCTAAATTCAACTTCTACAAAAAACACACCATCATTTCACCAAGAAACAAAAAATTTAACTGTTTTTGTTTGCCTCCTAAACAGTGTCTTAATTAACGTTGTGGAACGATGCATGTCAATGCTTATGCTTCATCGGTGGGGTTGTCCATATTATGATGAGGTAACCCCTAATTTTCCTATGTGTGGATATAAGGTAGTGCTTGATTCACAAGCTTTTCTAGCAGCTGGATAGCTTTTGAGTGAGACCAAATAATCTGTTTAATTCCTTCAGTGTCTTATTTTTGGTATTCGATCGCTCTATCTTGCTCATTCAACTTGAGTAGAATTGTTGAGAGCATTCGCTCAATGCGTTATTACATCTTGTCCTTGTGAATCTTTTGCTCACAAGGAGGGGTATCTTTATCCATTTTTTTGCACCGAGATTTGATCTTCACCACCCTTCTGGGCAACCCATCAACCTGAGTCCTCAGCATGGCCAACATAGAGTTTTTTTCTCCATCTCTCGATTAGCTTCAGCCATGTGGTCTAGCAAGCGAGAAGACATAATGTAGGGCTGATTTACAATCCCTCCCGAGATTAGTTGGTCAAGTAATTAGTTGTTTCTAAGACAAAGACTTTTGTAGAAACAGTACAGAAAGATCATGTTAGGAATGCCATGATTTTGACCTTGAGCTATTATCCTTTTGAACCCTTGCCCATGATCTATACATTTGTTCTCTCTCCTACTGCTTAAAGGTTAGTATGCGGTCGAATTTAGGCGTGTCACGCCAACCATCTTCCAGTTCCTGGATCATCGTTCCTGGATAATGCTTGCCATAGGGGCTAACCCTATCTTCTACCACCTGTGGAGCGAACTCTACTAGTTAGTGTATGCTTACCTAATTTTCTTACAACTTGTTTCAAAGCACAACTTTACAAAGCAATTGAAAGTAAGGTTAGTAGCACAACAACTAACTAAGAATAAAAAATCTAATTAACTACATCTTAACATGACTTAACTGTGAGGCAACAACGTTATTTTTATGCTTATCGTCACTAATGACGCTACTTCTGATTCAAGTGACTATAATCATTGATAATATAGTAAGGAACTGAGTATTGGGGTCGTGTCGAAAGGGAGAGCTAGTGAAAACTTGTTATTTATTAGAATATCATTCGAATTAGTTGTAGCCTAGGACATTAACAAGTAAAAACATTTCAAAAATTTGGGGGTGTTACCAAAGTGTGAAATATCAAAGGGAGTTTGTCACATGTAGTAAAATTAACGAAAATGGCAAGAAATCTAAACAATGAAAGGGGGAATTCATGGGATGTTACCACAATATGGAATAATTTATATTATTGGACAGATGCGCCTTTTGATAGAATATCTATAGAGGAATAGTTACTAGGCTAAGCTTTAAATGCAAATAAGTTTTCTCTTGAGCAACTTACCCCGTATAAAATGAGTTCCTCTCAGGCACCCATTTGTCGCATGAAGACCATGCTACGCCTTACACCACTCACTATCTCGAGCTGAGTGCTAAAAATGAGACTAGGGCTCACCCTCTTAAGCTAAATCCATGTCGACCCACTCCTTAGTAGATCAATCTAGTAGTCTTGGTTTTGAAACTTTTCTCTAGAGCAAGCCAAATATATATGGGTGAACTTGTATTGGCAACTACAAATCTATTAGACTAAACCACAACTAGACGAAATCACCATTAAACTACATTTAATCTACAAACAAGAAAGATCAAAAAACAATATAAGCCCATATGTACTAAATCACACCACAATAATGAGGGGTTTTAGCCACACATCAAGAAATAGAAATTATGCGTTCAATGATTTTGAAATCAAATGGGTTTAAGAAATAATCTCTTGATTTGAGGAAAGAAAAACGAATAAAGGAAACCCACTTCCATATTGAAAGAGAGGAAACCCTTCCTTCTTCAAGTCTTCAAAATCCATGGAAAATTATAGAGAAAAAAATATGAAAAGTATAAAAATATGTTAATGTTCTATTATATTTTAGAACTCCCTAAAACTGATAATAACATTAGTATTTATAATTATCAGAATTAATGTAGTAGCGGATAACTCGGCGATTTTTGTGGGAATCGCCGATCAACCCGGGGTTCGGCCTTTGTCTTGTTTATCGCCTTTTTATTTTTCCCACAACATCTTTTGGTCTTGGACCATTGGGCGATATTGTACTGCTTCATAGAACTACTCAACAACACGCCGACTGCTCCCTTCTTCTGCCTATTTGATCCTTTTCTTTAAGGTTTATAACACTAGAACACAGGGTGGCATCCATGACTAATGGAGACACTCCAAGTTGAAACGGCGATGCTGAGGCTTCATTTCTTTGTTCTTTTCAACCTTCTTTCTCCTTTTTGCGACATAGTGTCCCTAAATTCTTAAAACTTCAATTACATGAAACTTCAGATTTTTCATCATATATTGAGATAAAATAAGAATTAGAGGACACTATTTCTACTAAAATATTGCACTAAATGAGTCCAATATGTGGACTCATCAGGGATCCTATCTACTGAGTAGTTTCATCTATCTAGGCTTTGTTGCCCGATGCATCAGTGTGAAGATTTACCCATGAAGTACTAGCTCAACTTGATCCAGTTGTATGTGTATTTTCTAAGGAATCTTGCACAACATCATTTATCATGATCGCTTCAATCTTGATCCAATCCTCGTTGGAAGCTTACATAGTGTCCTCAAGTATCTTTTCATCAGTTCTACCTGTTATTCAGGATCGACTGCCTACTCCATGCGACACTCCTGCCTTTTATGGTATGATGCATCTCAGGCATTTCTCGAATCTCTGCTGTTATAGAGATCATGGACATATCGGTAGATTTCAAACAGTCTGCATCTTCTCTTAGCTAGGCAAAGTTTCAAAGCCATCACCTTCTCTATAGCCCCTTGTTTGTGCTGACACTTTGCTATACTTGTTGCTAGGGTGTCAATGGTAGTTCTAAGTGGTGTCACAACATCATTAAAGCCAGTTTGGATCATGCAAGGAATGGAGGTTTCAAGACAGGCCACCCGACTATTGGCAGACTAGGCTAGCAGCCCCATTTGGATTACGGATACCTCAGTGATTCGATCACGAGAGGCAACTACAACAGTAGATGAACCTGGAGTGTAAGTAAGGGTGGTACTGGCATGAGATGTACCTTATAGCCTAAAATCCGAAGTAGGTAAAGCTGCCTATGCAAGTATATAATATGTGGCAATCGGAGTTTCCTTTTTCTTCCTCTCTGTTTGATCATTTAGGTACTTAGCTTCGATTCTTATGATATCAGTGGAAGATGTAGGAGTTGATTCCACACCATTCTTGGCATCTCTAGGTTCCCCAGCTTTTTTCGCATCGTGCATTGATCTCCAACGAGAATGTGAGAGAGGTTTGGCTCTACTTTGCAAGCGTATGGATTTCTGAAAGAATGATCATCCCCAGATTTATCCTAGTTTCCTTCCCAATGAACCCCAGAAAAGCTATCTTAGCAAGGCGAAGTACTGATTAATTTTGGGATGGCATCCGATCTTTCTTCTTAATTGGAACTCTTTCTACTAACCACTTCACAGAGAGGGCTAACCACTATTTCATTTCATCCAGTTTCTATTTTCTGATCAATTGCTGACAGCAATCTTTAATCTTAGTAAACATGACCAAGATTTTTGATAGAGTCATTGTCATAATCTACCTTCCTTCGTCTGACAACTACGTAGTCAACTGCTTTGAAGGATTCTACTAGCCTCTTCCTTTGAGGTGATAATGCACTGTAAAATTCTCTGACCTATCTTTGTATATATGAGCCACGGGGTATGGTGAATATTGGGAATTTGTGATATTCCAAGCGCTCTATTACTTTTGGATACCTATCGATTACCCCATCTATGGACAACCATTTTTCCTCAATGATCGTTCTCCTCCCCTCATACTTGAATCTATTCGTTGACTTGGGTGGAGGTGCCAATACTATTGACTGCTTCAGAGTTGGAGGGGTCGGAGTTGTCTGATCCGGGATGGATCATAAAACATTTTAGATCGTAACTCATTTCTCCGTGCCTCTATCAAGCCATCATCATCAAAACCCATAATATCACTTACAAATGTGGTTGGTTCATTTGTGTAAAAACCACTACTATAAGAACTTGCATCTGATGACTCTAGGGTTTTGTCCTTGTCTTTACGTTTCCCACTAGTTGTGAAAGCATAGTGCCCTTACCCCTGGATGCAGTTGTATCCTCATTGATTGTAATCCCTTTTTTCTTTCCCCTTGGGAAGATGTCTAGCCATTTGTGCAAAATATGAGAGGAAAGTTAGTAAAAACATTTAAGCATAGAAACTTAACTACAAATAGTCTCGCCGATGAATTTGGCGAGGTGTCAAATCGTTTTGGTTAGTAAAAATTTTCTTGCTAAAAGGATTGGCTAACTATAATGACAGGTTTGCGATAGATAATGTCTTTTGGTGATTTGCTAATAGCTTATAACGATATATGACTAGTCCACTGAAAGCTCCAATGTATCATGGGATCAGGAGTGTAGACAAAAAGGAAAGAGAAGAGTACTCTCGGAGAGACGCCGAATAATTTTTGACGATCAGAGCTGTCTCGGCAATAGTTACAGGTACAATAATCATATTTGATAACAAATTAAGGGAGAGATTGAAATTTTAGGCGAACCGTCGAATGGGTCGGCGAGCTCAACTTAGTACGCCAACCAGCCCGACATGCCTATTTTCACCATCTTCTCGACATCAACCCCAAAACACCCAAAAAATTCAATGAAACTATGCTTTGATACAATTAAACTCATACCCATAACAATCAACCATTTCAAACACCCCGTACGCACAACCCCACAAGATTTAGCTTATTTTAATGCGCAATAAAAGGGAGTTTAACAATCAAGATAAAATGGCTAAGGTTTAAAAATTTAAAACAATAAGTTAAATATGTGAATCCTATCAAACAATCCCAGAACAAAGATATATGATAAAAGCATGCAAAAGAGTACAAAATTTGCGAAAGTGAACTTGGGATTCGGAGACCAACCCTGTATGTCGATTACAATATGATTGAAATGTTAGAAAGTTAAGAATTCCTTATTTCGAGCACTAATCAACAACCAAAATACTTTTTCAAATACAGAGTATTGAAATACTAACTTAATATGAGTTTGCATAGTTTAAAAGGGAGGTAAGTGAAGAGCTTGAACTTTTGGAGCTTTTGGCATTATATTTTTGTCCAGTTCGTGTAATGATGTTAATAAAGTTCTCAAAACTATTTGATGGAACGCCGAATGGTCGCTTACCTCACTGAGTTTTATTGGACATTCAATCAACATGAGGATCCAAACGGCTGTGTTGGTCGAGTATGCAGAATAGGTCCGGATTCGCCGACTGACCATTTTCTCGCCAATCTATACTTTCCATCCACTCTAAGTCTTTAAACCTGCATCACTAACACACTATTAGTCTAACATAGTTATTGAAAGCAATAACATCTTGGGTTACCTCCCAAGAAGCACCTTATTTATTATCGTGGCACGACTTTCTCTTTTAATCTTGATTAGTATGGTAGAGACGAGACATCACGTGACCCATTGTATCTCTACTAATTGTATTGTTATGAATTGGGAAGCAGTTATCTCATTTAGCCTTGAGACACCTTCTTTTATCTGAGTCAACACCATGTCATGACTTTCCACTTTTTGGTGAATAAGTGAAAGCATCTCTGTTTTTTGTCCACCCTAGACAATTTTAGTTTTCACAACCTTGCGAGGGGCGTCAGTTTCGTCTTTACCATTTTTAGTTGTTCCCAATTTGACTATTTTCTTGTATACTTGATCCAGCTGAGTCAGCAGTGTTTTTGAAATATTCCTCTAGATCTCGGTCTGATAATTGGGTCTGGCCAGATTAATGAGGATCTAGGTTGTTATGGCATAGGGAAGTTGCGAGCGACCTTCTAGAAATATCTGGTCACCCGTTCTTTTGTTTTCCGGATCAAGACTTTTCTAGAAGAAGTACAATAGCACGTTTCCTGAGATTCCATTTGTCTGGGGTTAATGGAAAATTTCCTTAAATTTTACCCTGAACTCATGGATTGACTTATCCTCCAATTTTCTGAAACTCGGGGTGTTATCACTAATAGACATCATCATTTTAAGGAAAAAGTCTATTTGAGTTCCGTTGCTACTAGACATGCTCCTCGTTCCTACTCAAAATAGCATAAAAAACTACTAATAAAGTTAGTAAAACTACAACTAAGAAGAAACAAAATCTTACTAAACTAAAACTTCTCAAGTTACACCACTCCCCCACAACGGTGCCATTTTGATCTGTGATATCATCAAAGACACAAGTTCCAATGAAAGTATCGATGATCGCCTCGTAGTATAGTAACCCAACCAATGGTTGGGGTCATTTCCACAACTAGTGGTAGTGAGAATTAGTAGAAAAGTAAATTTTAGTTTTAATTAGTCATAGTTATAAACTTATCATATAAAAACATATTAATTCTAAAGAGGTGACACAAGCGTCAATTATCAAATGTGGGTTTTGTCACTAGTAAATAAAAGCAGCAAAAATTTACAAAGAATTCAAAATCATGGAGAGGGGGATTCTTGGGATGTCATAGGAATACGAGATAAAGGATATTGTTGGGTACATTATTTTGATAAAAATTCATAGAGTAATTGTTACTTGGATAGACTTTAAGGGGGCTAATATCTCTCTCGAGCAACTTATCCCGTTTCAAATGGGTTCCTCTCGGACTCTCACTTGCCGCATGAAACACAACCTCCGTCTTAACCCACTCACTCTCTTGATATGAGTGTGCGGTGTGATACTAGGGTTCACTCTCTCGAGCTGAGCCTCATGTCGACCTATTCCCACCGGCCATCAATTCAGTAGCCTTAGTTTCTCGACCTCTCTCTTGAGCAAGCCGGAAAAACATATATGATATTGTATTTGAAACTACAACCTCATTAGATTCATCCACTCTACTAAACAAAATTAGAATAAAACTATGAATAAACTTCCAACAAGCAATACCCAACAACAAATTTACCCCATATTCACAAAACTACACCCCACGAATTGGGGTTTTAGCTAGAAATGAACAAGAGATAGAAATTTATACCAAAATGAGCTTGAATTCAAAGGGGTATGAATATTTAAGTCTTTTTACTGGTCAAGAGTGAAGAATCCAAGAGATCTATTCTAAATCCTTGGAGATGAAATCCTTTGAATCTTAAAGTTCTTCTCCAAAAACCCTCTCAAACTTAAAGCTAAATAATAGAAGTTTTCTAATTAACAATCTGATAAAACTCTATAAAATTTGATAAAAAATCACTAAAATTCGATACAACTCTCAACAAGTATTTATACTTTTCATAGATTAGAAGTGCAACAAATCACTCGATATAGTTAGTCGAAATCTCCGATCAAATCTGTGATTCGCTCTTTGGTCACTTCATCGTCGTCTTGTGCTTAGTCCAGTCATTTTCATGTTCTGGATCACTCGGAGATAAGGTAATTCTTCACAGAACTTTTTGGCGATGCGCCGACTTCTCCTTTTCACTGAATTTGATCCTTTCTTTCAGGGCTCAACACACTAGAACAAAAGGTGATCTTATGACCTATCGGCGATTCACCAAATGACTCAATTATCCTCAAGCCTTCATTTTTTAATTCTTTCATCCTTTTTGCTCTTTTTTTCCATGAAGTGTCCATAGTTTGCCTCAAACTCAAAATACCTGAAACTCGAAGCTATTCATCCATAAATTGACAAAACAAGAACTTAAGAACATTATTTTTGTCAAAATATAGCCCTAAATGAGTCCAATCTTTGAACTCATCCCCTACACGCAGGCAGAAATATGGGTAACCAAAACAAATGTACTAAGTATGATGACCATGCAAAAACATGCTTTAGAATGGACATTTTTTTTAAAGTATTGCTTTTATGCTATTTTTTAAAAACTTTATTAACATTGAACAAGAGAGGCGTAATATAAGTCACAACATAGACAAGTCAGATTTTCACATTTGAACACAATCATACATATGACCCTTTACCTTCACCTTGAGCCTCCACCTCAAGTAACCCTCAAGCTATACCTTGTGCAATGTATAGATAGCGTCCCATACCAACATCCACACCAAGGTACCACCTTGGAGTCACAAAAAGTGATCTTACCATTCATCCTTTCAACCTTTACACAATAACCATATAAGTGACATAAACATTACATAAATCACATTATAACATTATGAACACCATCTAAGACAACTCGAAGTCATACTAAGACTCACACTAAGTAATCCTTTGGAGTCACCCTAGACAAGGAACATTCATATAAAATAAGTCATGAAAAAGAAGTAACCCATAATACAACCATGTATTGCATGCATCTCTACATTTAATCATATAACAATTCAAAAGTCACATTATTTATTAGCTTCATTACATTAAGAGTGACTTCATTCATTAGTCATCGAAACAACTTTCTTCATTAACACATCATCACAAGATCTTTTTCATTTCATTAACATTATAACGAAAACATTATGACCTCTCTCGAATGCCTATTGTGTAATGCATAGATGTCATCCCATTCCACCACCTACACTAAGTAGTACATCCTTAAGAAGCCATAGTTCATTAACATTTCTTTTTGGGGGTAAGCCTTAACCGACATGGACCATGTGAGCTTGCCATGGAATCCCGGTGCCACCATCACCTGATTTAGGGACTCCTACTTACCTAAGGTAGGACCATAGTTTTTTTATCCTTAAGTAGATGGAGTAGCTAGACCTATATGGGCACATAGTTATGGGATTTGGAGATTTTTACAAGATAACCCCCCTCAGCTCATGTGAGGTCATCCATCTCAAGTGATTTCTACTAGAAATCCCGCCTCAACTCTTGTGAGACCTTCCATCTCATAATGTTATCCTGACGGTGCTTGGAATTATTCCCCACAAAGTATTTACATTCATTACATTTTTTCATTAAAGGATAAGAGATTGCTACTACATACCCCGCCTCAACATACGTATGAGTATCCATCCCAACCCAACATTCATTCATTGGAAAGCTCATAGGTTCAAAGATGAGAATAGCCTTTCACCTAAGAATCCCATTATTTATAGAAAGTCCTTTCAACACATGTATTTTAATTCATTAGAGTATAATTGATAATAACCTTTCAATAGATTAAACATTCATTAACATTAACATTAAACTTCATTTGTTAATGTGTGTATGTGAGAATAACCGTTCACATAATCACCATCATTCACAAGTGTTAATAGAAAGATAACATTCAATCCTAACACTTTTATCTTCTAAAAATGACCATACATCATTATTTAGATCACCCACACATGCTTCAAATCACATTATCCTTCATGAGTACTAATTTAAGAAAAAACTTCAATCTTATTCTATAACATTCTAGGAATAATCACAATACATTCATAGAGTTCACACCTATACTTAACTTTATAATCATACATAGATCCTTCATGAATACAAGAAACATAACCTTTAATTCAATACCATCACATTCGAATCAAGTAAATACCTCAACCTTTCAAGTGGAACAACATCAATTTTACAATTCAAATTCAACAAGAAAGTGATTATAATTTGCCTTCAAGGCCATAACTCTGAAATAATGAACAAATCAATACATCAATATTCACCCTAATTAAAAATAGATGATGATACAAGTCAATAATATAAGTCAATTTAGGCATAATTCATCAACATTCATTGATGATCAATAAACCGACTTCATAAGGATTAATTAAGGAATCGAGAGAATCCATGGGTTCGTAGAGTTTTTCATCATAAGTCATCAACCAAATAGTACTTCAACTATACACTGCCATTAATAACACTTTGAATTCGTTTAGTGACAGAACCCATGAGATTGAGTAAAACTTGGGGGTTTTCTTGAACTTGGAAATCTTTGAAATTTACTCTTGGATGAAGACTAATCCTATATAAATGATCACTATACATCCACTAGAGGTTCCTTGAGAGTGAGTTTTTGGAGAAGAGAGGTTTCTAACTTAGGGGTTTTGAAAATAATAACATGAACTATAAAATTTAATACCTTTAATACTATTAAAAAATAACTAAAAATAACTGCCTATGCACTTTATAAGACTTGGGGTGAATTTACCAATTCAACCCACCAAGGCTGTGACTTGACAGAATTACAAGTGCCCATCGATGGCTCCCCATCCACGGACCGTGGATGGGTCGATTCCACGTACTGGTGGTCCGGTGTTTTTATCAAATACCCTCATCTAGGGGTCTTGACCTATAGAGTCTATCCACGGGGATTTGATGGACCTACAAGGCGTGAAACCCATCCGTAGGTCATGCCATTTTGGCAACCTCGATGTTGTACTTGCGGTCTTTGGACTTAGGATCCTCCTCAAGGTCCCATATATAGGTACTTGGGGGGGTTGTACCTTGACTTATAGCCCAGAAACACCTCCACCATGACTTAGGAAAACATCGAACACCCTCAAACCTCAAGACAAACTCACAAGATAATTAGTTACGCTCTAGTTTCACTAGTTCATATCTTAGGTCATCACAAATAAATTCTTATGAGTTAAAGATCATATTGGTATATTGTTTCTATAACTCTTTTATTCTTCATCCTAATGAACGTACATTATGTATGTTGCACATATAAATCTATCCACTAATACATTATATTTCATCTATAGTTTTGGAGTTTAAATAAAAATGATCATGGATGCAGGCATGGATATGATGTCATATAACATTATTTTCACATACGCGTCCTTTCTATTATGATTTTTTTAAAGTGTGGTCTTAGATATAAATTTTCTTTTGAGAAATATTTATTTAAGCTTTCACTACATTGTTTCTCATTAATGCTTAGGCATATTTTAAAGATTCTATATAATCCCACTCGCAACATAAATATGGTAGATATGAATTTATCTATTTAGTTTTTTTTCTAAATACCCACTACCATCGCTAAACTTATCACACACTCATTGTGAGCTATATTTTCTTTTTGATGTAGATACAATTGATCATTTTCAATCTCAAGTATTGAGTGATTATTCACAATTCAGCAATTGTTGAGTCCTCATCATATGTGGACATAGTTTATTTGTTTCTATCCTTATTTCTGAGTTATGTCACGACCCAGAGTATACCGTAGGTGTAACATGGCGTATAAAATAATAGAAATATAGAATTTAGGGAAAGCATTTTATACATCAAAAGATCGAGATGACAAAGCGAATGTCTAACATAAGTCTCAAAGTCATTTGATAATCATATGATGTAACCCATATATCACATAAAAAGTCTGAAAACCAGAAATGACATAAGACTATGAAATGTCTTGGTCCTCGGAACATAAACACTCACCAATCCACTTGAAGCACCCCAAAAAGGTGTCGACCCATGGGTGTGTGAGGTAGGATCGTCGCACCCGATTTTAATGAGATAATGTAGGAACAACTATGAATTAGTTCATGAAATGTATTAAGTAGGAGGCAATACTAATAAAGATAGGCAGAATAACATAAATGACTTAAAACGTGTAGCCATGATCATAATGAAACACTTCGAATCATTAAAAGAAGAAATAACATGGAAAGCATAAAACACAGTCAAATACATTAACATAAAAAACATAAGAAAATCTAGAATAAAACGTAATCATTTCATGGGATCTTAGGTTTACCCGAAAATAAGGCAATGAGAGTTATATCACCGAGTAAGACATATTCCTCATGCCTAATGAAAGCGAATCGAGTTTCCAAGGTTGAATCTTTATATATCATCATTTGCTAAAGTGAACCCACTAGCTAGGTATTTTAAGACATTCCTATGGGGGCACATAGTTAGAAACTAGAGATTGATTCTACAGAATAACTTATTTGAGCCTCCACCTCAAATCCCTCTAGGTGCCAAGTCTAAGTCCCAATGGACTAGATAAAAGTCATATCCCAATATAACATGGGAAATGAAATTATCAACATCGAGGCACATTGTTCAATATCAAAACATAGAATAGCTCCTTAAGAATAATTCAACATAGATGAGAAAATCTTTCACCATTGTGAATTCGTATGGGAGAAATACCTTTCCCAATGATAATCATAATAATATGTGAGAAATATTTACGCAATAATATTAATTCTTTCCTTTAAAATCTACTCATGATCATTTAGAATAACTTCATAAAAACATGCATACATGAATTTATCATGTTCATATTTAAATAGGCATTGGTTAACATAAATTCTACTAAATATCATGTATTAAAATTTAATCATGCAGTAGAATATTTTATTAGCAATTACCAATACAAATTGAATGAGACCCATAAAGATTGAATTGAAAACCCTAACTTGAATTAATTGAAATTTAAGGAAGGGATTGTAAACCTTAGGGACCTTATGAAGGAAAAGGACTACATGGGTGAATACCCAAATACCCTTATCCTTTAAGCCGAAGTATAATGGAGAATCGAAGACTTGAATAGAATCTTAACTTTTTTTCTTCTAAGTCAGGTTGAGAGAATTTGAGAAGGATGAATTTGGTCAAGTTTAGGGAATTAGGAGAAGCAAAATGGGTAATTTGGGGCTTGAAACAATATATAGGGCTTAGCTTATAATGTAAAATGACATATTTTTGATTTAAAACAACTAGATAAAAGTCCCAAAATACCTTTAAGAAAATTATCGACTCAACACACAGTTCAGAACTACAGACCATAAGACTTCCTATGGTCTGTACTAGTTGATTGTAGACCAAGCTATTGACCATGATTCACCTATCTATGGAATGAAAACTTCTATGGTTTTTATGAGTTTCTAAGGTTCTTAGACACTAAGGTATTGAGTTAAGTTATTCAGAAGTTGAGTAAAGCCAAGGTAAGTGTTCGTTTTAGACACTTTTCAAGCCTATGTTATGTTAGTATTCCAAATCCGATATTCATACATTCAATGTACTGATTTCGGTTGGCCTACATCGTCTTATGATGTAGATGTAGGTAATAATGATCAGCACCCAGCGCCTCGCCCATCCAGTTGAGCACTTAGAGTCAAATGGTGAACATAATTGAATTGTTAAGGACTCCTTTTATTTCATTGTTAGGATGATCAAGGGTCTTTTCCTGACATCCCTTTTTGTATTAGAGGCTTCATAGACAGATAGTTATCGTTCTTAGTCTTATTAGTTACAGTTGTATACGTTTAAGACTTCAGTTGCCATTTTGGAAAAGTTATTATATCTTAAGTTATTGCATGAGGTATTCCTATGTTAAGTCTTCTATTAAATAAGTAAGTTAGTCCAAGAGTTCGCTTGGGACCACTAATGGTTCTCGAGTGCTAGTATCGCCCAGCGTGTAGGCTCAGAGTGTGATATGTTGCATAAATCAGAATTTGTTGGTGACATCAATGAGCACCAACAATGTATTGTCGGGTGACCCATGGGCTGTAGGTGGGATCCTTGGATAACAAACTGCAACCCTTCCCAGAACTCAGATAACATTCTTCTAAAGACCGACCTATGCTAGGACCCACATACCGTAGGTGGGACCATGGTTTGTGGTTCAGGCCGTGGTTTAGATCATAGATTCAGTGTCACGACCAAATTCTAGACCCTAGCCGAAATCGGCATCGTTGACCTCTCAGAGGTCGCAGACAAGCCTAGATACGTCATCGTTACATCATCTAGGTTAATTTTAGCGGAAAATTTAAACTTTTTGTTTAGTTGAAGTATAATAAGACTTTATAATAGGAAACATCGTATTTGAATAAGATCATCTACATAATTTCATAATCGTTCACAACAACCATCTAATATCAAGATACTCAAATGAAAGAAAGTCATATCTGCATAAATTATAAAGTTGCCAAAATGGTACCAATACAATGTCTGAAAATAACTGAGAAAGAAACGCTAGTGGAACATCCTCCACTAGCTCGTGCATACATCTAAGCTAGAATATAAAAGATAGGCATCCTTGAAAGCATGAGGGCCTACCAAGTCCGGATAAATGTTCCACGTCCGGATAACTTCAACGTAGTCTCGTAAGCTCTAGCGTTCACCTGCACCTGCACCTAAAAATAGAGAGTTGTATGGGATTGGTACATACTTGTACTAAGTATGGGTATATGCAAGCACACACCAAGGACATGCATGATTAAGAAGAGCTCTCTCCTAACGATATGAGTTATGGAAAGTCAAGTCAGTGGACTTGCCAAATCGGATTAGGAAAGTCATGCTATGAGAGTAACATGCATCATCATATATATCATTTTGCAAACAACACATAACATATTGCATATAGCACATAACATGTTGCACACATCATATAACATAGTTCATATCAGTCGTTCATATGCCATGAGACCTTGGAATCATGGACTTGACATTAAGACTTCCCAGAATGAGGGCTCAACATATGGGACCTAAACTAAGGAGCCTCCTTTAGCAAACACAGAGTCTGCTTCATTCATTCATACGTACTTCATTTTCATTCATTCAGAGACTACTGTTAACACCAGTCATACCTAGGATGTAGTTTAAGACTTTCATCGGGTTCACTGTGCAATGACAAAGAATGACCTAGTGTCATTACATAAGTCTAGTTCACCTACTGATTATCCTATCCTAACACCTTTGGTATCATTCATTTCTTTGTGTGCATTACTTAAGGCTAGCCTCATTCTTTCTTTGGGAACTTTAACCTTAACCGACATAGATCATGTGAGCATCATGAAATCTAGTGTTTAACCCCACACCGAAAAGAGGTGGAATCACCAGCCCAAGTGAACCAAAACATGCTAGCGTCTATAGAGACTCGAACCCTGCTAGAACCCTATATTGGCAGTATAGGTTCAAAGACTAGGAGGTATAAGGAGACCCATACCCGTTTGGACGGACAGTCTCATCTAATGAGAATTACACGAACCTCTGCCTTCCCGAAAGAAGGAATCGCGACTCATAGCTAGCCTATCGGTGGTCAGTATAAAGTTCCATTACATTCATCTCATACATCATAGAAGATGGCTTCTAGCATGAGGGCATCATAGCTCATAGATGATTTCTCATCTCATCATTAGTATTAAGTATGCATTAACTTCAATACTTTCATTAGAGTGTCATCGAGACTGGTATCTTTATTAACTTTACACTCTCATAGGTGAGTATGTTTTGGTAACATTTACTTAGGCTCATTTGAGATTTCTCTCATCTTCCACATTAGCCTCTTATCATTTTGTCACCACATTTATTAACTTTAGCACATTTACTCTTCATAATTCTCACCCCTTTACGTGAATGTTCATTTCATCATATACCAATGCACTTGGCCCTTTAGTGTGTTTCACACTCTTACTTAACCCCTCTAGGGTTACATCATCTCATCACATGACATCTTAGGTTCACTTATTTATAAACGTATGCTAGACTTATGTGTCCACACATACAAGCCATGAGGCTTCATTCATAGTTCGTCTAAGTGATTCATTTTTACCCAAGATTATATAGTACAAGACTTATGCATCTTGTAGGTATGCCAAGACCTTGATTTCTATCTTTAGAGGCAGCATTCATTACATATTTGTTCACGTACGACTTATGTGTCAATACGGAATTGGGCAAGGGAACCCATTTCGAATCCCTTGACCAACACGTAATCCTATATTAAACTTGGTACTTACATTTTTCAGATTTGGGGGACCCTAGGTCCATCCCCATCACCCCCATAATATTTTCTTTCTTTTCCCTCCTCTCTTTCTCGTTGAAGGCAAGGAGATTGTGGGATCAATCCCCCACAAGCTCATTCTTTTTCTCTTAATTTTTCTCTTAATTTTCTCACCTATCCAAGAGGTTGTGGGTTCAATACCCACTCACCTCATTTTATTTTTCTCTTTTATTTTTCTCCTAACTCTCTCATCTATTCAAGAGGTTGTGGGTTCAACCCCCACTCACCTCATTTTATTTTTCTCTTTTATTTTATTCTCCTGACTCTCTCATCTATTCAAGAGGTTGTGGGTTCAATCCCCACTCACCTCATTTGTTTTCTTTCATTTTTCTCCTAATTCTCTCCTCTATTCAAGAGGTTGTGGGTTCAATCCCCACTCACCACATTTATTTTTCCTTTCGTTTTTCTTATGAAATTTTTATGTAATTTGCATTTGGTGAGGTTTTAGGTTCAATCCCAATGACGTCACATTTAAAAAAAAAAAAAAACATAGCACACTCTTCAAAACCTAGGCCGAGACCAACATTTCCAGCAAACTGGAAATTTCGTCTCTTCCAATCCATCTTTCTCTCATGTTTTTATGTTGACTCTTGGAGTATTTCGGGTGACATTTATTCAGCAACATTACCCTTATATGAACATCACACTTTTAACATTTTGATACACGTGAAACACAACATTTTTAACATACAAATTTCAGGCAGCAAACATAGTTAATTCATAGACACACATGCACAAACAGTTAACTTAATACACTTTCCGGAACACATCTTTCATTCCTTACATAATTTCCGAATACACATTCAAACACGAAATCACAACCAGACCTAAAATTATCTACCAGAAGACATACCAACGCATACTTTGAATCTTTGAAAGGATCTAATGACAGGGGCATGCAACGGGGACAACCTTAGTTTCTCGATTGGAAATTAAACTGAACTTAGGGGTCTCTTGGGAAAGGGACCAAGAGAGAAGAAAAACCATACCTTAATGTCTTTCTACACTTGTTTCAATGCTGCCTATTCCCACGACACCACTGCCTCACCACTAAAATCCCAAACACAATCCGTCGAGAAGAATGTTGTTGATTTTCATTTTTAGCTTAGCTTTTCGTTTAAGTTTTTGCGTGTAAGTTCTTCAAGAGTGCAGAACTATTATTTTCAGTTCTTTTACTGATAAAAAACATGATAATGAGAATGAGAGACGTGAGAATGAGAGGATTAGGATTAGGAGAGTTAGGTGGAGACTTAGTCAAACTATGACTCCTCATTATTTATTAATTTTATTATTATTATTATTATTTTTATTAAAAATCTGATTTTTCCTTTACTTAAAACAGCAAATTATATATAAATTAATTTAATTAATTCTCTAAATACAATTAAATCAATTAAATCATTGCTTCCACCAAGGCTCGAACCCGGGAGGAGCAAGATTTTGCTTAAAGGGTCAATTTCGGCCACCTCTACCCAAATTGCCCCTTAACCATATTAATTAATTAATTAATTAATTAGGGTAATTACAATACTACCCTTAGCCTAGAAAAGACATTTTACCCCTAGACCCTCCAAACATAAGATGACCCCCTTTTTAAGTTCGGTTAAGACTCATCCGGGTAAATCTTCATATTCTGATGCCCTACATGGCTGGACCCAACCTTTCCTAGCTCAACTAACTCACCAAGTTGGTTGGCTTGGCTGTTGCAAGGGTTAAGAGGTCTGGTTCTACGTGCATCAATTCGTGTGAATCCGGTCTAATCGAGGCATTCTAGATACATTAGGCATTACTTAGCATAGTCATTTTAGGGTTGTTACATTCAGCCTCTCTAAACCCAGTCGAGGGTTGACATGATGGAACGTCGTTCAATCCACGTTGTGTCGGTTAGTCCGTTGGTTGGCCTTGAAAACTTTTAAGTCAGAGGTCGTTTGTCTTTTTCCCCTATCCGTTGGGCCCCTAAACTACCTCATTTTAGTCAGTTTTAGCCTAGTAACTTATTAGAAATTACCCTAGTCAACTCATTCCAAAATAATCATCAAGTTAAATGAAAAGAAAGATAAATGGTCGATAAAGCCCTCTCCAAGTAAGAAACAAGTTTTCTTCATTTCTTAATAATTTTCATCACCATGTATGTGAAATTTCACTAATGGGTTCCTTTCACCCATTATGTCCCTAGAATTCAGTCGTATTCTTGATTCTCTATGTAATATTTGGCCTAGAATTTCAATAATTCTAAAATTAATCTTGTGATTTAGTTTTTAGACTCATCCAAATCACATTATTATGTTTTTGTGGAATTGTCGCTTTGTCCTTTCAATAAAACTCATAAACCCTAGTTGTCTAAATTCGTTTAATTCTTGAGTTACACTTGTTAGGTAAGTTTATTCATTTATGCATGCCTCAATTAATAGTGTCTAATTATCAGTATATTAGTGTTGCATTTTAAGTTAGCATGTCAGTATTTGAGTTATTTAGTATTACTGAAATTTAGTCAATTATGTGTTATTTGCATAATTAGTTGGGGGTAGACTTAATACCGTGTGGACTAAGGGTCATTCACCCTTATAGTCACATAACTACGTCCCCCATAGTATAAGTCCCATATGTGGGCAACATATTTAGTGATCACGCCAATCATACCTTTGTACCCCTGGTAAGGTATATTGGGTCCTCTCGATGGGGTGATACATCGGGCTCCACGGATAGCGCCCATGGTTTTATGTCAGTTAACAGTAGCTCCCATAGTTAGATTATAGTACATTGACCAAGGTATTAGTTACAGTTCATTGTTTAGTCTTAGCATGTCATGTACTTGGTCATTACATTAAGTTAGTTCATTATGCAGTACATTTTTGTATTTCTATCATGATTAGATTATATCATTGCTTTATCTCTTTGTTCAGATATATATTTTATTCTGCTTTATCATATCTTGCATGCTTAGTACCTTTCAAGTATTGACACATAATTTAATTTATAAAGATATGAATGATTTAGTATATATGATTTAGTAACCCGTGGAAGGTTAGTAAATGCATCCAGGAGTTGATTTTCAATATTTTGCAAATAAATTATCTTTTGAAATTCTTGCTCACATTAATTTGTTCGAGGATCTAAATGAGACAGTGAAAGTGAATTCCAATCTATCCCATTTCCCAACTACTTTTGTTCTCCCACTAATGTTGGGTATGTTAATTCGTCAAAATGACAATCAGCAAACCTTGTCATAAATAAATCTCCAGTTCTAGGTTCCAAATATTTTATAATAGAACAAGATTCATACCCAACATATATCTCAAACATTCTTTGAGGACCCATCTTTGTGCATTATGGTGGAGCAATTGGAACCTATACTGCACAACCAAATATTCAAAGATGGGAAATGTTTGGCTCTTGACCAAAAACCAATTGTAATGGGGAGATTTCATGATAACTGGTTGGCCTTATGCGAACAAGTGTTGATGCATGCAAAATAGAATGCCCCAAACCAAAACAGACAACTTTGTTCTCATCAACAAGTGTCTAGCTATCAATTCAAGACGTTTAATCATTGACTCTCCTAAACCATTTTGAGTATGAATATTTGCAACAGGATGTGCAACTGTTATTCCTGTGGACAAATAATAATCATTAAATTCCTGAGATGCAAACTCACCAGCATTTTCAAGACGAATTGTTTTTATTGGATAATCTAGAACAAATGCTTTTAAATTTAATATTTGCGCCAACAACCTCGCAAAAGTCATATTACAAGTTGATAATAAGCATACATCAGACCATCTTGTAGATACATCTATCAAGACCATATAATACTTGAATGGTCCATATGCATGGTGAATAGGTGCACATATATCACCCTGCATCTGTACCAGAAATGCAGGGGATTCCACCCCAACCTTTGCCACAGATGGTTTGATAACCAACTTCCCTTGGTAAACAAGCAGCAAAATAGAATTCCTTTGATTGAAGAGCATTTTGGTTCTTCAAAGTATGCCCATGTGAATTCTCAATATTTTGTGCATCATATTATAATCGGGATGACCCAACCGGTCACGACAAATGATAAAATCATTAGAATCGGTAAACCTTTTGTTTATTACGGCATGTGATTCAACTGTATGAATATTTCTATGGTACAACCTAGAAGAAAGTGCTTATAATTTTTCATGCACAGTTTTCTTATCTGCATTTATTGTAGTAATATAAAGGTATTCAACCTTACCTTCATTCGCAGTCTCAACACGATAGCAATTTATGCTAATAACCTTGAAACTTAACAATTTTCTATGAGGCTTACTTAAATACAATGCATTATCAATTACAAATAATGTTCCTCCAGGTAGTAATAAGGCTACTCTTCCAGAGCCCTCAATCAATTTTGTACTACCGGATATTGTATTAACATGTCTTTTTCATTATCAAATGAGAGAAATATTTCTTTTCTCTTGAGTTATGACATTGTCTAGAAGACACCTATCTCCACTACTCATCTTGGATCCAACTAAAGACTAGAAAATTTTATTTATCTTCACAATAATAAAAAATACATAATAAGAAGTACGAAATTTAATAAATGAAATCTTAAGTACATAAACTTTAATCAAGGCATTAAAAATACATAGAAACATTATTCATTTCCTATCTCAATTATCAATCTCATTTGTGATCTCCGTAGAAGTCCTCAACTTCCAGATGAGTAATATCATCGAGCCCATCAAAAGTATCATCTTTCAATGCTAAGTTTGCCTCAACATTCTCATTATATTTTTTAGAAGATCCCACCTAACATCATCTTTGAGAGTCAAATGTGACTCTACCTGGGCATTACAAGAGGAGGCACCGCCTTTATTTCCTTTCCTTTTAAAGGAATTATGATACACCCTGACAAATTGCTCAGGTTCCTGACATTCATTTTTCGAGTGACCTTTAAGGCCACAACGAAGACAGTGATCTCCCTTTCTTTTAGAAGGATTATATTGAGAACCTATATTGTTCTCCTTTTCTTATGACCACCACCTCGACGATTATTATATCATTTTTTGCCTTTGCCACGCCCGTGCATATTATCATGGGATCGATTATTTTGTCTAATTTCATATTGGGCATGTGCATCAATCGCATGTGCCTCCGGTAATGGAGCACTTCCAGCAGGATGAGCTTCATGATTTTTCATTAAAAGGTCATTATGCTGCTTAGCCTCCAGAAGACATGAGATCATTTCAGAGTATTTTTGAAACCCCTTTTCACGATATTGTTGTTGTAATATCATATTGGAGGCACGGAAAGTAGTTAGTTTCTTTTCCAACATGTCCTCATATTTTATAACTTCCCCACATAAATTTTATTAGGAAGTGATTCTAAATACATCAGAGTTATACTCAATTACGGTTTTATAATCTTGAAATCATAAGTGCATCTACTCATAACGAGCCCTTGGCAATACCGTTGTCTTGAGGAGGTCATACCTCCCTTTCAAATCTATCCACAATTCAGGTGGATCTATCCACTCATAACGAGCCATTGGCAATACGTTGCCTTGAGGTGGTAATACCTTCCTTTCAAACCTATCCACAATTCAAGTGGATCTTACACTGTTAGTATTCAACCTTCAGGCTTTCATCAAGATGATGACGAAGGTAAATCATAGCTTTCTCTTTATCCTGACTTGATGTCGTATTTCCCCTGATTATACTATCACCAAGACCCTTAGCGGTAAGGTGATTTTCAGCATCAAGTACCAATGACAAATAATTATTTCCATAAATGTCAAGTGCCACAAACTCAAGCTTTGAAAAATTCGTCAAGATGAAAACTATCATAAAAGAATTTTGAGTTAATATTATGATGTTGGTTTCTTTTAAATAAAAGATAACTTTATATTTCAAATGTTTAAGAATTTTTATAAAGTATATTTTATACATGAACATGGAATGTTACAAAAACATGTAAACTCAATGTATGAAACGGTAGATTTAATATATGTTCTAATTATTTTTCAATATTTATTTCTAGTTTCAACATATTTATTGACGTAAAACATTTGTAAGTTTTTCATGTCATATTTAATATAATACCACTTTCTTTATGACACACGAATATTTATCATAACTTTATGACAAGAATATATTTACAAGTCTTCTAACTATCACGCTATCATATTTCTTAGTATTGAATTTAGAGTTATAAATTAGTAGAATAAATAACATAACAATATAAACTTGAAACATAGTGATTATTATGCGTAGTAAAGCATTATAATAATACCTAAGGCAGGTTATATATGCAATACTGAAAATACTAATCAAAGAGTTATGCAAACATATTAGAGATGTTATAAACACACAAATATTACCTGACTCTAAAAGAAAGTTCATTAACCTTTAGGAATTAATTTTGAATTATTAAATATATCTCAGTTGGATAGAGACTCGTGCTGATAACGTATGGTAAAACAAGAGGAAAATACAACAATACTTAAACAATATAGGAAGACAAAATAGTGATGAAAAATATAGAATAGAAAGTATTCTTGTTATCTCTTCAATGTGTGTATTTCACAAGGGTATTCTTGTTATCTCTTCAATGTGTGTATTTCAGAAGGGTAAAGATTACCCTTTTATAGGATTTAGAAACATCTGTTTACATCCTTTAACAAATGTATTAGTATAACTTTAAGAGTTACATTAAAAAGGTTCATTACATCAGTTTATTAGTAAAAGAAACATCCACATATAAATGGTTTTGTAACAGAAATAAACTTATTCTTTGATGATTTTACTTTTTAGGTTAGATAATTAAATGGAAAATATTCTATGAAATAATTCATATCCTTATTTAGTTTACCTTTTGAGGTTAGATAAATGAAAGGAAAAAAGTTCATCCAATCATTCATATCTTTATCGAATTAAATTATTAAGGTTATATTTTCCTTTTTGGATTAGACAAATGAAATGAAAAAAGTTTAAGAAAACTAGTTTTATGAAATCTTCCAGAACCTTAACTTATTTACTTTTTAAGGTTCGATATTAAAGGGTGAGAGTTTATAATATCGTCTATAAGCTTTACTCCTTTACCTTTTTTGGTAATATAAATGTAAAAAGAAGATTAAATGAAAAGTCTCATTGCATGTGAACTTCCGTCAGTTGAGAAACTTTTCATATTCTTTTCTACTTATGTATAAAAAAAAATCCTACCAAACATCCCAAAATATCTTGAATGTAAATAACCGATAACGGTTAAAATAAATTTTTATTAGTTATAGATCATAATTGTCTAGTGCTTCAATAATTATTTTATTTTTCATCCTCATGAACACACATTGTGTATGTCGCATATAAAAATATTTACACTGAGAAATTATAGTTCATATATACTTTTGAAGTTCAAATATATATGTTCATAGATGTGGTGTATGTAGTCATGGATACGAATTAAAATAACATTATTTTGACTTATGCATCTTTCAATTATCATTTTGTTAAGCATGGTCTCAAATTTATAATACTTTTGAGAAATGTTATTTATGAGCGTTCACTCCTCATTTGATATTTCGGTATAATTGAAAGATCCATTATAATCCCACTCACAACATATGACAGATTTGAATTTATCTATTTAGTTTTCTTTTTAAATACCAATTACCATCCCTAGACTTATCACATACTTATTGTGCGTTATATTTTCCTTGTAATGTAGATGCAAGTGATCATTCTCAATCACAAGTATTGAGTAGTTATTCACAATTTAACAATTGTTGAGTCCTCATGATTTGAAGACAAGGTTTATTTGTTTCTATTCCTATTCATAATTATGTAACGAACCAAAGTATAACCTAGGCGTAACATGGCATATAGAATAAGAAAAATAAATACTTTAGAGAAGCATTTTATAAATCAAAAGAGTTGTTAAAGCTAATGTATAACGTAAGTTCCTAAGTCATCTAATATATCATAAGAAAGTTATTAGAACATAACTCATACATTATATACAAAGTCTGAAACTAAAAATTGCATAAGAGTATGAAATGTCTTGGCCCTCGGAACATGAAGACTCACCAATCCACTTGAAGCACCCCCAAAATATGTATGTCCATGAGTGTGCTAGGTAGGATCGTCGTACCCTATAATCATGAGGTGCTAAGTCTAAGTCCCAACGGAATAGATAAAAGTCAAATTCCAATATAACATGGGAAAAGAAATGATTAACAACGAGGCACATCATTCAAGATCAAAGCACAGAAGCTTTTATGGAACTTTTTAATAGGATGTTCAAGCCATTTTTAGATGTGTTCGTGATAGTAATCATAGACAAAATTTTGTCTATTCAAGATCGGAAGAGGACCATGCTAATCACTTCCAGCAGGTTTTACAAATTCTTCGTGATCGTAAGTTGTATTCAAAGTTCTCTAAATGTTTGTTCTGGTTGAAATGTGTGGAATTATTGGGTCATATTGTATCCGATGAAGGAATAAGGGTTGATAAAAACAAGATAGAAGTCGTGAACAACTGGCCAAGACCTACAATGCCTACAGATATTCATAGTTTTCTTGGATAGGCAGGTTATTACTGATAGTTCGTTGAAGGATTCTCTTCCATTGTTGCACCCATAACAAAGCTAACACACAAAGAAACCAAGATTTAGTGGAGTGATGAATGTGAATGAAGCTTCCAAGAGCTGAAGAGTAGATTACTTCTACACCTTTATTGGTACTTCTATAAGGCACGGAAGGCTCTGCTGTGTATTGTGATGCTTCAGCTATGGATGATTTTGTAATGTTTATATGTACCTTAAAGAGTTGCAATAAACTAATAAACATAGGTACATCACTTAGGAACTAGTACGAAAAGGTGGGGAAGACTGGGGAGAACTAGCGTCCCTAGCGCTATGAGAGGCGCGGGGCGCCAGCCCTCAAAGTTTAGAGAAGTTTCTCTGGTACTCTGGCTTCCGTGACGATCCAGAGGCCAAAGTTCAGAGGAACTTTTGTGGTGCTCTGGCATGCGCGGCATTGTAGCCATTGCACAGAAAATCTTTGACTTTTCTCCCTCGTTACTCATCTCTATACCCTCTAAACTTCCATGGTTCTTTCCCCAAAAACTTGGGATAATTATTACTATCAATAAACAATAGATTCAACTCGAAAAATAACCTAGAAAAATAAATCAAATCAACACTAAGCAATCAACAACTCATCTAACAAGAATTGGACAATGTTCTTCAAAAACATCACATATTAACATGTAAGCAACTCACCAATCACTGAATTGAAACAAGTTGGTGTGTGGGTTAACTGACCCGACACTAAAAGATCTCACATACCTTTTATAGGGATCACCCCTGACAAATTCCACTCGCAAAGCTTGACGTTCTTGTCGAATCCTTGACTTCTCTATACCTTCCTCTTATTTTCTCTTTCTCCAATCCCTAATCATAATTCTTATTTTTCCAAATTGAACTAAATTTAGTGTTTACCCCAATAAATTCCGAAAAATTAATTAATTAAAATAACTACGGAAAATATAAGTTTGCCCTTCCCAAATCCGGGTTGGACTTTCCTCAATCCAATAACCTAACTTTAGGAAGGCATATCTCACTCATACGATATCGAAAACGCGCAAACTCGGCAGCATTGGAAAGATATTTCTAAGATATTTCCAACCATATAATAAACTACTCCTAACTCATCCTGATATAGGAGATATAGTCGTTTGAAAATGACTAAAACTCATTTTCCTAACTTAGACAATTTTCCAGATTTTTCTAATTCTTTCCAAAAATAAATATATCCAGATTTTAACCTCTTTTCTAGTCATTTCTAGTTGCGAGATGTTACAAAAATAAATAGAGAATAAATACATGAAATGATGGGCCGACCATTCAAATATACATTCAATTGATAAATACGTAACAGAAATAAATGAATGCAATATCAATGATACATTATGAGACTCAATTATGGGAAATACTAATATCATCATACTCTATCAAAGCTAAATGGAGTCAAAATTTTACCCCAAATGAAAGAGTTCTTCTTACCTTCCCAAGTCAATACAACTAGTTGACACGAATCCACTAATGTGATGTTCAAAGGACTAAGTTGTTCTGCCAACACCGATGATTCACCCTTTATTATCCATGTTGATATATAGTTTTGGGACATAAAGATTGCTACTAAAGTTCTATGTTTTAATGGATGGTGAGCCTTCACTCCTATGTCATCTTGGTGCTATATAAAGTTGAATGTTCTATTGATCATGACGAATGCAATAACAAAAGAGTATAAATTTAGCAAATAAAAGTTCAAGGCCATGAATTTTTATTTTGAGAGCAAATGGGAATTACTAGGGAGAAATACTAAATTATGGGTTAAAACATATAGATAGACAATTCATGAAGAAGAACTAAAATATCATGAACCTTGATTTAACTCAAAGACTTGTATTCCTCTCATATGCAGCTCCTCACACGTAGCTCCTCCTCTAAAAGGTGAGCAATCTCTCTTTGTAATTTATACCTTGGTCCATATTTTGTTTTTGTATTGGACAATAGTGACTAAAATTCGGTGAACCACCTGATTGCTCCTGGACTATCTATGTAGGCATGGCTATGACATTGTCTGTTAGGATCATTAATCATATTATTAGTTAATTTTTCAAAACAATCGATGAATTTTTTGATCCAAAAACATTTTTATGCTCCTAACTGGGTGCTCATCTAATTCATCATCAGTGAAGAAAACCGTATTGATCACTTTCATCATCAGAAAAATCCAATTCATTAGATGATCAGACATTATTAAGAATATCTAATCTTTTAATTGTTGGATTTGTAACACCCATAAATTTTTCAACTAAGACTTAAGTCGTTCTTCTTGGCGAGTTAGAGTTTACCAAGGAATTAAAAAAATTTAAGTGTTAAGGTCACTAGATGTAGCACCTTGAGTTCTAAAAGAACTAAATTGAAAATAAAAAAGTATGAAATTTGGAGAGTTAAGTTAAGTATGAGTTTTGGGTCAATTTCAAATGACAATCACTCCTATCACAGGATGAGTTAGTTGCGCTACAAGATACCTTAGGAAATATCTTTGAATTATCTTTCCAACGCCACCAAGTTTGCTAAGTTTCTAGTTCGGATAAGTGAGATATGACCTTTTGATATTAGGTTGTCCAGTTAATGGAAGTTAGTCGAAAATAGTAAGGGGTATTTTGGTCTTTTCCTTATCCAATCAGATTTAATTCATTTTTAATAATATTTTAGTGGTTTAACACTATTAGGTTTAGTTTTATAATACTAATATAAGCGTAGGGTTTTAGTTGAGATTTCAAGAAGAGAAAAGAAGGGAAAAGAGAAGAGGATCAAGCGTTCATCGAGATTCTTGCGTGTTGTTGCGGAATTTCACCATGATTTTAATCCTAAGATGTATGTAAGCTTACATATAGTTGGGTTAGTTCACCCACACATCAATCATGTTATTTTCAGCGAAATTTCATTATTGAAGTTAAAAGATTAGAGTTCTTGATGAGTTCTTGATGTTCATTCTAAATCTTGTTGTGTTGGGTTTTTTGATGATTTCTTGATATGAAATTTAGAAACAGAGTGTTGGTTTCAGTATATTAGAGTGTAATTAAGTTAAATAGTTGAATGCAAGTGATTGGGGAAGAAGCCATTCTATTCTAGGCGAAATAGAAACAAAAACCAGCAAGGAAACTTGTTGGATTTTTCGGGGTTGCGGCCTGCCATAAAGACCCAAACCTCCCTGTTTACTTTATAGGCCAGCACCCCACACCACCCAAGCCCTAGGGTCGCTTTCTTGTCCAATTTGCCTCCGGTTGCTCCGTTTGAGTTTGTTTAAAGTGAACCTTCACTCCCTTTTGATTCCAACTACTCTAAGCTACTTCTAAACAGCTAAAATTATTCCTAACATGATCATAACCTTGAATTATTACATCAAATTCATGGTAGAGTTGAGAGTTATGTTTGTTGAATTCTTTCTAACATTCTAAGAAAGTTGCTTTTGATCATTTTGTATAGTCTTCTACAACTTCAAGTAACTTGTTTCAAGACTCAAGCATGTGAGTATGAGAATGAAGAGAATGTTTTCATGAGTCTACCTTGTAATCATGAGATTCTCCATGTCATGAACCAAAACTATTGAATTCATAATTCACATTCAAGAGAGAGTTAAAAGAGAAGAGTTCAAGAAGCCTTTAAGTTAAATTGTCAATCCTTGACTTCAACTATCAATTTGAACTAAATTTTTAGGAAGTAAGTAACGGAATGGGAATAATCGTATACATGATTTTCATGTAGTATGTAGAGCTTCTAGTCGAGTAATTCATGCCCATAAATTTTGCATGGACTCCACAAATTGAGTATCTTTAAGAGGAGTAGAATCTGCAAGTTCTATGTCTTGAGTAAAAAGTTTCTAACACATTTCAGTTTATTTTTCTATCATGGGACTATCTAACATGTTACACATTTGGAGTCCTTGAGGTGAATTGTTCATGCCCATAATTTCGCATGAACCCTATAAGTCGAACTGTCTTGAGATGAGAAGTGTCTTTGAGTCCTTGAGTTGAGTAGTTCATGGTTATAATTCTGAATGAACCCTCCAAGTTGAACATCGAGAAATTATCCATAAACATGAGATCAAGAACCTTGAATCCATAATCCAATTCAAGGAAAGTTATGATCAAAGTCAAAATAAGTTAAGAGTCAAGTCTAGAAGTAAAGAGCAAGTCAAAGTCAAGTTTATAAAGTTTTCAAAATTCTTTCACAAACGTATTCACTTTGTTTTAAAGATTTAAAGTTCAAGTTGGGTAAACAATAAAGATTGAAGTCATTTCTTCAAAGAAATATATGGGGACTATGTATTCCCAAATAGTTTTAAAATGTTTTCATATTTGAGAAAGAAAGGGAACATTGATTCCCAAAGAGAGCTTTTAAGCTATATTTTGAGTAATTACTCAAACCAAAGAAAGAAGTTGTTTTCAAAACATATGTGCTAAGTATATGTGTGGAAGTAGCATTAAACACCGATATGGGGATGCGAGTTCATATAAACTCAAGTCTCCATGAACCATGGGTATTGAAGGATCATAGTTTTTAGATGATCACTTAAGTTAAGCTAGTGGATGCACTAAGTTAAATGTTTTGTATGATGACAAAGTGTAGGACAATTCTTGCAGCGCGAGAAAGATATTGTATCACCACTTAGGCTCATAGTGGATTTGTCGGTTAGAGAAACTCCCACATTAGTAATTACATGATTACTAAAGGGGTTCTTTTTAGTATGAATCGGGGTATGAGACTTCATTAATGCTTTGCACAAGTAGATTTTGAGAGGGACCAAGGTATGTGTTTTATGATATTATGATTACGAATTAACATTATGTTTTTAAACAACTTTATTTATAATGCACTTATTTAAACTACTTTATAATGAAATAAGTTCAATTAAGTATCATGAGTTGTGTATTTCGATTTGAGTACCTTAAGATGAGTATATTAAGTTGATATAGTATCATATCTTTGAAGTTGAGTATCTAATCTCTAAGTTAAGTATCTTATCCTTGAGTACTTTTGAGTTGAGTATGTTTGAGTATCCTTGAGTATTCTTTGAGTTGAGTATGTTTTAAAAGAGGTAAGTATGTTTCCATTTTTATCAAGTTCAAGCTTATTTAATGCTTTAGAATTCCCCTTACATTCTCGTACATTCCACATTCTGAGTCATTTGGCCTGCATCTTCTCATGATGCAAACACAAGTATTTAGGATCATCAACAGGAGCTTCGTTGATATATCCGAGTGTTGAGTTAGCTATGGTGAACTTCCTTGCTTCTGGAGGATTTAATTTACTTTTAAAGTTCAGTCAGGATGTCATGGGTCTTGTCCTGACTTCCATCATTATTAGAGGCTTTATACATAGTCAGTATTGTTGAAAAGTACGTATGTTTTATTCTATTAAATGTTTTAAAGACTTAAGTTTCCTATTTTATGACGAGTTTAATATATTTTATTATTCAGAGTTTTCTTTCGAGTTAAAGTTTGTATTTATGTTTTAAGAACATTAACTTCAGTTTTTAAGCTTTTGCATGCTTAAGTTAGTCTTCCGCTTGTAGTCAGCAAGGATGATGGTTCTCTTGGGGACCAACAATGGTTCTTGAGTGTCGGCCACGTCCACAGTGTAGATTCAGTTCGTTCCAGGATGACCACAAGTACTATATATTCTTGTTTTCCAAATGTCCTGAAATGGGATTCTCAGGAATCCATTGAATCTTTCCAATACTATTTTTTCATTCTGGTTTTTGGACCTTCTTTCACAAACAAAGAAGTCATCATTTTGATCAGATTTAAGACTCAAATCTAAAACACCAACATTTCTCTCATCAACTCCGTCTGTGTCACAGATAGAATTATTCCTTGATGATTTATTACAAAGCTTCCTTACAATTTTATTGTTGTTGGAACTCATATTTGTATGAACCTAGAAAATATTTCACTAATCAAATGAAGAAGGAAAGTTAGAGTGGAACTTCTTTGAACAGTACTTTGGCTTTTATAACTTTTGTGGTGCTAGTGCAGGATATTAGTTCACTAGACCACAAATAGTAACATATTTATAAATAGAAAGCTAGTGTTTTTTTTACACTACATTTACATAATAAGGATACTCATTATATGTAAAACAAAGTCAAAAAGGGAAAATCCTATATACATATATATGTACATAAAAGAAAATATTAGGCCCGCCTTTGTAGCACCACCAGAAACTAGAATTTCCTTTTAAATTTATTTATTTTCAAAACTAGTCTTCCCTTTTCATGAAAAAGTGTAACTTTTTTGAAAATTTGTGACTTTTATAACGAATTGCAACTTTTATGAAAAATTATGACTTTTATGACGAATTGCGACTTTTATGAAAAGTTGTGACCGTTCTGAAGAGTTGTAACTTTTCCAAATACATGTGACCTTTCCGATAAGGCACAATAAATATTTGTTCAGCCTACTCTATGTTGTCTATAAATGTCACGACCCAAAACGATCTCGTGAGTGGCACCCACCCTTATCCTACAAGGTGAGCGAACCAACAAATCTAAACTCCAATATTTACCAATAGTTCAACTGTAAATAACAAAATAATGCGGAAGACTCAAAACTCATTAACGAAATCAATTAAATAACTTCATTATCCCCAAAATCTGGAAGTCATCATCACAAGAACATCTATCCTCAAGTTACTAATCTAAAAGTATCTAAGAAGCTAAAATAAATAAAAGGCTAGTCCATGCCGGAAGTTCAAGGCATCAAGACATTGAAGAGAAGATCCAGTCCAAGCTAGAAGCATTAGCTCACCCTGAAATCCGGTGTAGTGAAAACTGGCTAGAATTGCTGTTGAGTTGAAGACGACGGTACGTTTGCTGCATTCCCCAAATATCAAAGAAAGAAACAACAAGTAGGGGGTCAGTACAAAACACAAGTACTGAGTAGGTATCATCGGCCAACTCAAAATGGAAAACAGTATATATCAGTTCATATCATAAATCAACTACAATACTCAACATGTAGCAACAAGTACTATAATCATCAATAAGTACTACCAAGTTCATCCATGAGGACTCAAGCCTCAATACCACACTCATTTGGGAAAATAGGTTCATTACATTGAGTATATTAACATCTCTCAAGATTCATTATCTTTCTTCCTCTTGTGTCGGTACGTGACACTCCGATCCCCTACTACTATGTGTCGGTACGTGACACTCCGATCCCCTAATTCTACGTGTCGGTTCGTGACACCCGATCCCCTAATACTATGTGTCGGCACGTGACACTCCGACTACTCCGATCCCCTAACGTGTCGGTTCGTGACACCCGATCCCCTAATACTATGTGTCGGAACGTGACACTCCGATCCCCTAATTCTACGTGTCGGTTCGTGACACCCGATCCCTAATACTATGTGTCGGAACGTGACACTCCGATCCCTAATTCTATGTGTCCGTGAGGGACACTCCGATCCCATAATTCTCACGTGTCGGTTCGTGACACCCGATCCCCTAATACTATGTGTCGGAACGTGACACTCCGATCCACTAACATCATTCTATCAATTCATCAAGCCTTCTTTTATACCAAGGCATCATCAATCTCAAGGTAAATTAGGGTTCTTCAAGATTTTGGATTCAAAAGCTTCATTATGCTTATTTTATCACAATCACATAATCACATTCATGCAAGCATACAATTAAGCATATAGAAGGGTTTACAATACTACCAATACATATCCTTCGCTATTAAGAGTTTACTACGAATAGTATCAAAACCATAACCTACCTTCACCGAGGATTCGTGATCAAGCAAGAAATCTCTCAAAGCTTTTTGTTTCCTCTTCGTTTGTCTCTCTCTATCGATCGTTCCTCTCTCTCCTTGTTCTTTCTATTTTTCTTCTTCAAAACCCTCTTTCTTTTCCCTAATTAGCACATAATTAAGTATAAAAGATGAGGAATTAACCCACTAATTAACTCAAGGTTATCTCCTTTACACCCCCAAGAATTTGAGTTATTAATATTAACCCACGAAATTCATAATTATAGCAGGAATAGTCCAAAACTCCCCTTTAAAACTTACCCAGAAATCTGACCCAGACTGGGATTACGCAACCTGTGACGGCCCGTCGTGACTGCGACGGTCCGTCCTGCAGGTTCGTCACAACCTTCAGAGACTCAATTTCCTTGATGAGTCTGAGACGGTCCGTCGTGCCTACGACGGTCCGTCCTGCACTTCCGTCACGACGGACAGAGAATTGCTCCCAGTACCCAATTCTCAAGAGTTGAAGTGTTTTGAAACGGAAACTCACAACGGTCCGTCGTGTCTGTGATGGTCCGTCCTGCAGGTCCGTCACAGAGTTCAGAGAGTCGATTTCAGCACTCAAATATAAGAATTCCAAGTGTTTGGAACGAGGCACCCTCGACGGTCCGTCGTGCCCATGACGGTCCGTCGTGGGATACGTCGCCTCAGACAGTTTTTCCAGAAATAAAATCTGCTGCTCAAAACGACTAAGCAGGTCGTTACAGCTTGCAAATCCTGACATTCCATTGATATGCTATAGAACCTGCAGTAAACTCCATTGCCCTGAGCAAAATTTTTAATTGCCTCGAACAATTTTGAAGGTAGTTGGGACAGTTCTTTTAGATCCGGTTTTGTACAGACACGATCTAAATACCCAAACTCGAATAATTGAGCTGTAAAACTCGATATTCCGTTAGGAAATATTGATATTCTAGGAAACAAACTTGTTGTTCCCAAAACACCGTAAGTTTCTCCACTTTCTTCTAGGAGATTGTAGATGTATCTGGTAAAAACAAGATACTCTTCTTCCTTCGGGTGTTGCTTTCTAACCTGAAAAGAAGAAAATACTTTTGTTCCTGACGGAACTTGGTTAGTTTTAATTTCTGGTTTCCCAGATATAATTTTTTCAGCTTTGGCTGAAGATGAGCATGTTGCTTCATTTGCTCGGCTTTTTTCTTCATCTTTTGATGTAGAAATTGGCATATCTGTGCTTACCATCGAGATGTTTTTGGCACTAGGTGCTAGTGGGACATCTTTTGCCACTTTTATGGGATTAATATTACCTTTCAGATTTGATTTCTGTGAAGGACGTGTGTCCAGATATTCACATAGGATTAAGAATTCTCTCATGTTTTCAGCTTGAGTAGTATTAAGTTGATTTAATTCAGATTGTAACATCCGAGATTGTTCAGACAATTTTGATAATTCGTCTCTTATTTTAAAAAGCTTTTGACTTTTTTCATCAATGGACTCATCCACTGTCTTCATTTTTTCATATATCCTATTTACCAGGATCTTTGTCTGATTGTCCATATTGAACGTTTCTGGAGAAGAAAACTGCAAGAAAATTATCATTTCCTTTAATGTATTCTATTGAAAATGTATAAAACGATAATAACACCTGCCATCTGTGCAATCTTCTGTATTGCGGTTCGGAAGGTAGCATATTATATATTAGCCCTGCAACTTGAGTATTATCAGTTCTAATAACAAATTGTTTTGGTAAAAGAAAAGTAGAAAATTTTCTGATTCCTCTAACAATTGCTAATAATTCCTTTTCATTAGTGGAATATCTTATTTCTGCATCATTAAAAGTACCACTTGTGTACCTGCAAATTTCATTTAAATCGGTTTGCAATAATGCTCCCCAATGATAATCAGATGCATCAGTTTGTAAAACTAGATTATCATTATCTTCTGGTAATCTGAGTTTTGGTAACTTAGCACATTCTTCTTTTAGACTTTTGATACACTTTGTGTGTTCTTCTGTCCATCCTAGTCTATTGGATTTTCTTATTAATTTTTGTAGAATATTTCGTTTCTTTGTTAAATCTTGAATAAATTCTCCTGCATAATTCAAGCATCCTAAAAATCTTTGAATTTCTTGTTTTGTAGCCAATTTGTCAGGAAATTCTATTATTTTTTTAGAAATGTGAGATTGAAGTTCAATTCCATTTTTTGAAATAATCATTCCTAAGAATTCTATTTCATTTTTGTTTATGTCAGCTTTTTTCTGACTTAAAATAATTCCATTTTTTAAATAGATTTCTGAAAATTCCTTCAGATGTTTTAAATGTTCTTCATATGTCTTTGAACATATTAGGATGTCATCTATATAGACTATTAAAAAATTCTTTTCCGAGAATATTTTATCCTTTTTTCTTTGAAAAAATTGTGGTGCATTTTTTAACCCAAAAGGCATTACTAACCACTCATAATGTCCATTAGGAGTACTAAAAGCAGTTAACTGTACTGATTTTTCTGCTAATTTTATTTGCCAAAATCCACTTTTAAAGTCGAATTTTGAAAAATAATTTTTTCCTTTTGCAAGATTGATCAGATTATTTTTATTGGGGATAAAATATCCATCAAATATACAGTTTCTATTTAGCTCTTTATAGTTTATTACCATGCGAGCTTTTCCTCTTTTAATTTCACCATTATTTCTTTCCATAAATGCTGGACTACTATGAGGACTTTTACTCATTCTTATTATTTTTAGATTGAGTAATTCTTTAATTTGAATTTTGAATTCCATTTTGTCTTCTTCCTTGTAGAGCATGGGTCTTACTCTAATGATTATACTAGGATCTTTTAGAGTCAAAGTTGATCTTTCATGATATTGTTCCCATTTTTCTAATGGATTTTCTCCATATGACTTTTGTAAATTTTCTTTAATCTTTTCTAGATTAAGAAATTTACAATTAATTTTTCTTAGATTTTCTAAATATTTTCGTTTAAAATTTTCATTATCTTTTTCAACATTATATGGATTTTGTATTCTTGGGATTTTGATGTAATATCCACAAGGAGTTTTTAGATTTATCATATATAAGGTTTGTTGATAATTTTGAAATTGTTGTATAAAATCATTTCCTAATAATAAATCTGTTTCCAGTTTATCATAAGAAAATAATTTATTTATAGAAACAATTTTTGATCCTAAAATTATTTCTACCTTTTCTTTAGATTTTGAAAGTTTTTCTTTATCTCCTGTGATTCCTATCATAGAGATATTAGATTTATTTATGTCCCAATCTTTTATTAAAAAAGATTTTGCTAGACTTGCTTCAGATACATTGTCTATTTGACAACAAGTTGTTAATTTGGTATCATAGAAAGTTATTTCTATGAAAACTGATACTTTGAAAATTGTTTCTTTTGGCATTTATATTTTTTGTATGAAACAAGTTTCACCATTATATATCATTTCTATTCCATTTTTTATTTTTGTAATATTTGTAGCTTCAATATTTAAATAATATCTATTAGATATACTTTTTCTAATAGAATTTTTTCCATATTCTATTGAAAGCCTAGGGTTACTAGTACTTCCTATTTCTTTTATTTTTTCAAATCGAATTTCATATTCATCTGGAATTTGAGCCTGTTGAATTTTTGCTTCAACTATTCTTGCAATTCCTGCACATTCTTGATCTATTTCAATCATTCCTTTATTTTTATACACCTAGCCATAATTTGAATTTGTAACTGTGTATAATGCTTGGTAATATATACTCATTATATGATTACCTGGCTTAAATAGATCATTTCTTTTGATCTGAAAATGTAAACTTAATGCATCATTAAAATCAGCATCTTTGAGTGATATACAATATTTTGGATAGTATGTAAATAGGAGTTTTGTGTAGGCTAGATTTCCTTCTACTATACCAAGATTTCCTTCTCTTGCATTTATGAATCTTTCATCTGATAAATTTATCACTATTGGACAATTTATTCCTTCTTTAAAAGTTGACTTAACTAATATTTGAATTCCACCTAGATGAACATAATTCATTTTCTTTCTTTTTCTTTCAGGAATTTTCCTTAGAATTTGATCTATCATTGGTTTTGTTAATAGGTTTAGTTTATGCTTTTCAGTCGTTTGGGTAATTTCTATTACCTTTTCAATTTCTTGATATTCATGATAAGAAATTTTATCTCTTGCAAACACTCTTTGTATTCTACTTAGTAGATTATCTTCTACTTTAAGATTTAGTTTTAATCCTTGGATTTCCCTAAAAGTTTCTCCATCAAAGGTTGCTTTTAAAGCATAACCATGATGATCTTCTTCTGTTTCTAACATTTGTACAGAATTTGCTTTTTTTTGTATTTCTTTATTCATTTAGTCAGATTCTTCTGAACTGGTTGAACATTCTTCATAAATCTCTTCAAAGAAATCATTACTTTCTATAGATTTTATTGATTCGAGATCTGAATCAATTTCTATTCTATCTATCTTTGAGATTTTTACTCTTTTCTTGTTACATTCGTAACTTTTATGACTTTCTTCTCCACAATTGTTGCATTTGCATTTATCTTTTGTTTTTGAAAATTCTCTTTTCTTTTTATAATATTTTTTCTTTGGTATATATTTCTGTTTTTTAGAGAAATTTTTTCTTTTTACTAACCCTTTTTTTGATTTGTTTTCTTTTTTTGTAAGTTCTATCATCACATCCCCATTGAGTAGATGCGTTGGTATCTTTACAATAAATTTGTGTATTTATTCTTTTATCTTTTTTTTGTATGTTATGGGACATATAAAGTTGACCAAGTCTATTTCTTAGGAAATTTATCCTTTGCCCAAGAGTATCTCCCTTTTTATTTTCTTTTTCGTATTCTTCTCTGAAGTATTTATTTGCAATGTATTGCTTTAGATTTGTTATACCTTCTTGTATAGAATTTTTTAATCATTCTAAGGTATCATTTTTGATCCTGAAAACCAGTCATTTACTTTTCCAATAAAAGTGTTTATCATAATGATATATTTTTCTTTATCTGTATAATTTCCTTTTTCTAATAGGAAGTATAGGAGTATATTTTGAGACCAAAGGTCTAAGCTATCTTCTGGATCTCTTTTGCATTCAAGATCAAGAAATTGAACTCCGATATCCCCCGTTGGGAATCTATTCGGCATAAATCTTGACTTATCACTATTATGATAGTTCTTTGTATAATCATTATTCCTTTTTGCTTTATTTGCAAAATTTTTATCATCATTTTCTGGCTCTTGCCAATCTTCTTTCATTGATGTTGATGCTTCAAATTTACCTTGGGGTCCTCCTATTTCCCCTTTATTCATGAATACATTTAATTCTTCTGAAAGACTTAGATCTTCCATTGAATAAACCAGTTCATCAAGTTCATTCATTATTATCTTCTTTTTTTGATTTAATTTCCATTACAGAATTATCTTTTGGATTTGTTTCCAAATCATTTTCTAATTCATATAAATCTTTTTCTTTTTGCTTTTCAAGAAATTTTTGGATTAAAATTTCATCCATGCTTCCTTTTTCATAAGTGTTTCCACTTGCTAATTTTTTGTTTAATAACTCTTTAATATATTTTTGACTTACCTTTTTGTCAAATTTTTCTGTTTTTTCTATTATATTTGTTATTCTTCCTGGAATATTTTCTTTAATATATTTTATTTCTATTTCTATCATTTTTAACCGTAAGGTTAATTGTTTATTACTCTCTATGAGATCTTTTAGTAATTCTGAAATTTCTTTTATGCTCATTATTCTGAATAATAATCAGAGTTGTCAAAGAAATTATAATTTATAATATTATATCTTTCTTCGTCTCTTTTATTTTTTAAAGTAATTATCTTAACAATCTTTCTTTTTAAATTTTCATCTAATTCTTTTATTGCTTGTAAGATTGATACAAGAGTATCAATTTCTATATACCAAAAAGGTTTTATAGCTGTAAAATTTGTGTCCATACTAAAAGCAGTTAACTGTACTGATTTTCTGCTAATTTTATTTGCCAAAATCCACTTTTACAGTCGAATTTTGAAAAATAATTTTTTCCTTTTGCAAGATTGATCAGATTATTTTTATTTGGGATAAAATATCCATCAAATATACAGTTTTTATTTATATGAAAATTTTTGCAAATAAAGCAAAAAGGAATAATGATTTTACAAAGAACTATCATAATAGTGATAAGTCAAGATTTATGCCGAATAGACTCCCAACGGGGGATATCGGACTTCAATTTCTTGATCTTGAATGCAAAAGAGATCCAGAAGATAACTTAGACCTTTGGTCTCAAAATATGCTCCTATACTTCCTATTAGGAAAAGGAAATTATACAGATGAAGAAAAATATATCATTATGATAAACAATTATTGTGTAGCTGTTCAATTTAAACAGGGTAGCGTAAAATTGAATGTTGTTTTTAAGCAGTAAAAACTATATAGTTTTTTAAAATTGCTAAAGCATTTTTATACTCAAAGTATTCTCGTATTCTATACAATTTCATTTCATGTATATAAATTATTAATGCATCATATTGATGACCAGTATGCCTATATACTTGTTCCATTTCAAAAATTGCTTTATCCATATGAAATAAAGCTCTTTTATGCTTCCAAGCTCTTTTTATTATGATATGCAATGATTTTTGTATAAATTTCATTTTTATGCTAAGATATGCATGTATTATGTAAATAGCATAATATGCTAATAACAGATATTAACATGAGATATTCAAGCTTTTTATTGATTCCCTATAGGTACTAAGTAATTTTTCTTAATGTTTAGGTTAAGTATAAGTACATATAGTATATTTGTAAGATAAATAATATGTAATAAAAAGTTTGCGTGTATACCTTTCTTCTCTTGAGTCGATGAACAGTCTTTATCACTACTGCAGTAGTTCTCCCTTTAGGCCATGAACAGTGTTTCACCCTAACGACCTCAGTCTTTGGCTACTCTGTTACTGCTCCTCCCTGAGGCTGAAGATCGCAACCTTCACTTACGACTATTAATGGAGTTTTAAGAAGAAGGATATAAAAACCAACTGTTTATTTCATATCTTTTATTTTACACACACACTATAATATACTTATATAATACTCACAACATTAATGAAATTACTTTTCCCTGACGGGAGAAGTTACTACTCACTAAAACTCATACTTCTCAAAGGTACCTAGCATTTCTCTAAGATGTGTTTTTTCTCAGAAAATGTAGTCTGCCTTCCTCGTATGAATTTCCTCTCCTTTTATAGATATAAGGAGGGACTTATTACAAAAGAAAATTATTTCAGGGACATCCCCAAAATAAATCATACTTATCTTTCAGTCCTTTGCTTTAAAGATTCCTTTGTAATAAAATAATGGACGCTCCATTGTCTTCTTTTGAATAATTGGCCGACATGATATGACCCTTCTTTTTGTTTTAAAGATTCCTTTGTGATAAAATAATGGACGCTCCATTGTCTTCTTTTGAATAATTGGCCGACATGATATGACCCTTCTTTGAGAAAAGAAAAGAATTTCTTTTCTTTATTGCCGTAAGTGCTTACATCATCTTCTTTGTCTTTATATTTATGCTACATCAGGCATGATTATGATCTAGCATTTTGCATGCTAATCTCCATGTTTCTTCAGTGGCTCCTAGCCTGTGAAGTTCTATGTCCAGTATTCTTTCTTTAAGTTCTTTGGACTTAGTTTTTCCTTTAGTAATCAAGACCCAATCACTATCTTGATCGATGACTCTACAATCTTCTTTGTAAAATCTGTTTAGAATAGCATATAAAGCTTTTATTCCTAATGCTCTTCTAGTTTGAATCCATTTTTTATTAAGGTGAGGAAGTTTTTTATCAACTCCGGTGGCCTTAACATTGAATTTCTTAATTTTTTCAATTGAAATGTAGTTGAGTGTAGGATAATATGCTTGCAAATCCTGACATTCCATTGATATGCTATAGAACCTGCAGTAAACTCCATTGCCCTCAGCAAAATTTTTAATTGCCTCGAACAATTTTGAAGGTAGTTGGGACAGTTCTTTTAGATCCGGTTTGTATAGACACGATCTAAATACCCAAACTTGAATAATTGAGCTGTAAAACTCGGTATTCCGTTAGGAAATATTGATATTCTAGGAAACAAACTTGTTTTTCCCAAAACACCGTAAGTTTCTCCACTTTCTTCTGGGAGATTATAGATGTATCTGGTAAAAGCAAGATACTCTTCTTCCTTCGGGTGTTGCTTTCCAACCTGAAAAGAAGAAAATACTTTTGTTCCTGACGGAACTTGGTTAGTTTTAATTTCTGGTTTCCCAGATATAATTTTTTCAGCTTTGGCTGAAGATGAGCATGTTGCTTCATTTGCTCGGCTTTTTTCTTCATCTTTTGATGTAGAAATTGGCATATCCGTGCTTACCATCGAGATGTTTTTGGCACTAGGTGCTAGTGGGACATCTCCTGCCACTTTTATGGGATTAATATTCCCGTTCAGATTTGAATTCTGTGAAGGACGTGTGTCCAGATATTCACATAGGATTAAGAATTCTCTCATGTTTCAGCTTGAGTAGTACTAAACTGATTTAATTCAGATTGTAACATCCGAGATTGTTCAGACAACTTTGATAATTCGTCTCTTATTTTGAAAAGCTTTTGACTTTTTTCATCAATGGACTCATCCACTGTCTTCATTTTTTCATATATCCTATTTACCAGGATTTTTGTCTGATTGTCCATATTGAACGTTTCTGGAGATGAAGTCTGCAAGAAAATTATCATTTCCTTTAATGTATTCTATTGAAAATGTATAAAACGATAATAACAACTGCCATCTGTGCAATCTTCTGGATTGCGGTTCGGAAGGTAGCTTATTATATATTAGCCCTGCAACTTGAGTATTATCAGTTCTAATAACAAATTATAACAAATTGTTTTGGTAAAAGAAAAGCAGAAAATTTTCTGATTTCTCTAAAAATTGCTAATAATTCCTTTTCATTAGTGGAATATCTTGTTTCTGCATCATTAAAAGTACCACTTGTGTACCTGCAAATTCCATTTAAATCGGTTTGCAATAATGCTCCCCAATGATAATCAGATGCATCAGTTTGTAAAACTAGATTATCATTATCTTCTGGTAATCTGAGTTTTGGTAACTTAGCACATTCCTCTTTTAGACTTTTGATACACTTTGTGTGTTCTTCTGTCCATCCTAGTCTATTGGATTTTCTTATTAATTTTTGTAGAATATTTCGTTTCTTTGCTAAATCTTGAATAAATTCTCCTGCATAATTCAAGCATCCTAGAAATCTTTGAATTTCTTGTTTTGTAGCCAATTTGTCAGGAAATTCTATTATTTTTTTAGAAATGTGAGATTGAAGTTCAATTCCATTTTTTGAAATAATCATTCCTAAGAATTCTATTTCATTTTTGTTTATGTCAGCTTTTTTCTGACTTAAAATAATTCCATTTTTTAAACAGATTTCTGAAAATTCCTTCAGATGTTTTAAATGTTCTTCATATGACTTTGAACATATTAAGATGTCATCTATATAGACAATTAAAAAATTCTTTTCCGAGAATTTTATCCATTTTTCTTTTAAAAATTTGTGGTTCATTTTTTAACCCAAAAGGCATTACTAACCACTCATAATGTCCATTAGGAGTACTGAAAGCAGTTAACTGTACTGATTTTTCTGCTAATTTTATTTGCCAAAATCCACTTTTACAGTCGAATTTTGAAAAATAATTTTTTCCTTTTGCAAGATTAATTAAATTATTTTTATTTGGGATAAAATATCCATCAAATATACAGTTTTTATTTAGCTCTTTATAGTTTATTACCATGCGAGCTTTTCCTCTTTTAATTTCAGCATTATTTGTTACCATAAATGCTGGACTACTATGAGGACTTTTACTCATTCTTATTAGTTTTAGATTGAGTAATTCTTTAAATTGAATTTTGAATTCCATTTTGTCTTCTTCATTGTAGAGCATGGGTCTTACTCTAATGATTATACTAGGATCTTTTAGAGTCAAATTGTTACATTACAAATCACGAAAGTGATCAAGAATTAATTTTAGGAAATTTATTCCTAAACAAATTAGAAGATTATAGCACAGGAAAAAATGGAATAGAAATGATATATAATGGTGAAACTTGTTTCATACAAAAAATATAAATGCCAAAAGAAACAATTTTCAAAGTATCAGTTTTCATAGAAATAATTTTCTATGATACCAAATTAACAACTTGTTGTCAAATAGACAATGGATCTGAAGCAAGTCTAGCAAAATCTTTTTTAATAAAAGATTGGGACATAAATAAATCTAATATCTCTATGATAGGAATCACAGGAGATAAAGAAAAACTTTCAAAATCCAAAGAAAAGGTAGAAATAATTTTAGGATCAAAAATTGTATGGAGAAAATCCATACAACTTTGACTCTAAAAGATCCTAGTATAATCATTAGAGTAAGACCCATGCTCTACAATGAAGAAGACAAAATGGAATTCAAAATTCAAATTAAAGAATTACTCAATCTAAAACTAATAAGAATGAGTAAAAGTCCTCATAGTAGTCCAGCATTTATGGTAAGAAATAATGCTGAAATTAAAAGAGGAAAAGCTCGCATGGTAATAAACTATAAAGAGCTAAATAAAAACTGTATATTTGATGGATATTTTATCCCAAATAAAAATAATTTAATTAATCTTGCAAAAGGAAAAAATTATTTTTCAAAATTCGACTGTAAAAGTGGATTTTGGCAAATAAAATTAGCAGAAAAATCAGTACAGTTAACTGCTTTCAGTACTCCTAATGGACATTATGAGTGGTTAGTAATGCCTTTTGGGTTAAAAAATGAACCACAAATTTTTCAAAGAAAAATGGATAAAATATTCTCGGAAAAGAATTTTTTAATTGTCTATATAGATGACATCTTAATATGTTCAAAGTCATATGAAGAACATTTAAAACATCTGAAGGAATTTTCAGAAATCTGTTTAAAAAATGGAATTATTTGAAGTCAGAAAAAAGATGACATAAACAAAAATGAAATAGAATTCTTATGAATGATTATTTCAAAAAATGGAATTGAACTTCAATCTCACATTTCTAAAAAAATAATAGAATTTTCTGACAAATTGGCTACAAAACAAGAAATTCAAAGATTTCTAGGATGCTTGAATTATGTAGGAGAATTTATTCAAGATTTAGCAAAGAAACGAAATATTCTACAAAAATTAATAAGAAAATCCAATAGACTAGGATGGACAGAAGAACACACAAAGTGTATCAAAAGTCTAAAAGAGGAATGTGCTAAGTTATCAAAAATCAAATTACCAGAAGATAATGATAATCTAGTTTTACAAACTGATGCATCTGATTATCATTGGGGATCATTATTGCAAACCGATTTAAATGAAATTTGCAGGTACACAAGTGGTACTTTTACTGATGCAGAAACAAGATATTCCACTAATGAAAAGGAATTATTAGCAATTGTTAGAGGAATCAGAAAATTTTCTGCTTTTCTTTTACCAAAACAATTTGTTATTAGAACTGATAATACTCAAGTTGCAGGGCTAATATATAATAAGCTACCTTCCGAACCGCAATACAAAAGATTGCACAGATGGCAGGTGTTATTATCGTTTTATACATTTTCAATAGAATACATTAAAGGAAATGATAATTTTCTTGCAGACTTCATCTCCAGAAACGTTCAATATGGACAATCAGACAAAAATCCTGGTAAACAGGATATATGAAAAAATGAAGACAGTGGATGAGACCATTGATGAAAAAAGTCAAAAGCTTTTCAAAATAAGAGACGAATTATCAAAGTTGTCTGAACAATCTCGGATGTTACAGTCGGAATTAAATCAGCTTAGTACTACTCAGGCTGAAAACATGAGAGAATTCTTAATCCTATGTGAATATCTGGACACACGTCCTTCACAGAATTCAAATCTGAACGGGAATATTAATCCCATAAAAGTGGCAGGAGATGTCCCACTAGCACCTAGTGCCAAAAACATCTCAATGGTAAGCACGGATATGCCAATTTCTACATCAAAAGATGAAGAAAAAAGCCGAGCAAATGAAGCAACATGATCATCTTCAGCAAAAGCTGAAAAAATTATATCTGGGAAACCAGAAATTAAAACTAACCAAGTTCCATCAGGAACAAAAGTATTTTCTTCTTTTCAGGTTGGAAAGCAACACACGAAGAAAGAAGAGTATCTTGCTTTTACCAGATACATCTATAATCTCCCAGAAGAAAGTGGAGAAACTTATGGTGTTTTGGGAACAACAAGTTTGTTTCCTAGAATATCAATATTTCCTAACGGAATACCGAGTTTTACAGCTCAATTATTCGAGTTTGGGTATTTAGATCGTGTCTATACAAAACCGGATCTAAAAGAACTGTCCCAACTACCTTCAAAATTGTTCGAGGCAATTAAAAATTTTGCTCAGGGCAATGAAGTTTACTGCAGGTTCTATAGCATATCAATGGAATGTCAGGATTTGCAAGCATATTATCCTACAGTCAACTACATTTCAATTGAAAAAATTAAGGAATTCAATGTTAAGGCCACCAGAGTTGATAAAAAACTTCCTCACCTTAATAAAAAATGGATTCAAACTAGAAGAGCATTAGGAATAAAAGCCTTATATGCTATTCTAAACAGATTTTTCAAAGAAGATTATAGAGTCATCGATCAAGATAGTGATTGGGTCTTGATTACTAAAGGTAAAACTAAGTCCAAAGAACTTAAAGAAAGAATACTGGACATAGAACTTCACAGGCTAGGAGCCACTGAAGAAACATGGAGATTAACATGCAAAATGCTAGATCATAATCATGCCTGATGTAGCATAAAGATGAAGACAAAGAAGATGAAGTAAGCACTTACGTCAGAAAGCAATAAAGAAAAGAAATTCTTTTCTTTTCTTGCAAAAAGAAGGGTCATATCATGTCGGCCAATTATTCAAAAGAAGACAATGGAGCGTCCATTATTTTATCAAGAAGGAATCTTTAAAGCAAAGGACTGAAAGATAAGTATGATTTATTTTAGGGATGTCCCTGAAATAATTTTCTTTTGTAATAAGTCCCTCCTTATATCTATAAAAGGAGAGGAAATTCATACGAGGAAGGCAGACTACATTTTCTGAGAAAAAACACATCTTAGAGAAATGCTAGGTACCTTTGAGATGTATGAGTTTTAGTGAGTAGTAACTTCTCCCGTCAGGGAAAAGTAATTTCATTAATGTTGTGAGTATTATATAAGTATATTATAGTGTGTATGTAAAATAAAAGATATGAAATAAACAGTTGGTTTTTATATCCTTCTTCTTAAAACTCCATTAATAGTCGTAAGTGAAGGTTGCGATCTTCAGCCTCAGGGAGGAACAGTAACAGAGTAGCCAAAGACTGAGGTCGTTAGGGTGAAACACTATTCATGGCCTAAAGGGAGAACTACTGCGGTAGTGATAAAGACTGTTCATCGACTAAAGAGAAGAAAGGTATACACGAAAAAGAAAATTCTATACAAATGTTAGAAACAGAAGAAGATCATCATGGTTATGCTTTAAAAGCAACCTTTGATGGAGAAACTTTTAGGAAAATCCAAGGATTAAAACTATATCTTAAAGTAGAAGATAATCTACTAAGCAGAATGCAAAGAGTGTTTGCAAGAGATAAAATTTCTTATCATGAATATCAAGAAATTGAAAAGGTAATAGAAATTACCCAAACGACTGGAAAGCATAAACTAAACCTATTAACAAAACCAATGATAGATCAAATTCTAAGGAAAATTCCTGAAAGAAAAAGAAAGAAAATGTAGTATGTTCATCTAGGTGGAATTCAAATATTAGTTAAGTCAACTTTTAAAGAAGGAATAAATTGTCCAATAGTGATAAATTTATCAGATGAAAGATTCATAAATGCTAGAGAAGGAAATTTTTGGATTAAAATTTCATCCATGCTTCCTTTTTGATAAGTGTTTCCACTTGCTGATTTTTTGTTTAATAACTCTTTAATATATTTTTGACTTACTTTTTTGTCAAATTTTTCTATTTTTTCTATTATATTTGTTATTCTTCCTGGAATATTTTCTTTAATATATTTTATTTCTATTTCTATCATTTTTAACCGTAAGGTTAATTGTTTATTAGTCTCTATGAGATCTTTTAGTAATTCTGAAATTTCTTTTATGCTCATTATTCTGAAAAATAATAATCAGAGGTGTCAAAGAAATTATAATTTATAATATTATATCTTTCTTCGTCTCTTTTATTTTTTAAAGTAATTATCTTAACAATCTTTCTTTTTAAATTTTCATCTAATTCTTTTATTGCTTATATATATATATATATATATATATATATATATATATATTAAATTAGCAAATAAGTGGCATAGCCAATAAAGATTGGCTTATAAATATATTCATACCCAACTAAAATAAGAATAGCCAATAAAGATTGGCTTATAATATATTTATCCACATTCAACTTGAGTTAAAGGGAAATCATTGATAAGAATGAAGTTTTAACAAGTTAGTTGTTTAGGCCAATTTTGGAATTTGAAGATACGCCTATGAACTATATATTATGTAAACAAATAAAGATTGGCTTATAAATACATTCAGAGACAACCAAAGAAGAATGAGAAATCTAACTTGTCAGTAGGATAGCCAAATCATTTTCTTAGTCTCGTGAATTGCTTGCTCGATTCATTATAGGTATGGGACTACAATGAATCATTGCACTTGTAAGTAAAAGATAAGATCAAAGGAGATCATTGAACTACACAATAGAAAGAATAGAAAGTCTAAAAAATAATCTAAGTATACAAATGGTAACTCTCGGCCTAAGAAGTAAAATAGTGAACGTTTGGTTAAGTTGTCCTAAAATTGTGTTCATGATTCCAAGGTCTTAGGTTCATATAGAAAAAGAGTTGTGTGCCTTAATTTTATGAGAACGTGTCATATACATATCACAATTCAAGATTAATGATATAATTAAGAAAGTAACGTCACTTTCCAGAAAATGACATGTTGTTTAGGAAGAGCTTCCTTGCTCATGCATATTACTTATGTGTTTATGTGCATACACCCATACTTAGTACAAGTCTATACTAACCCCATATATATTTACTATTTTTGTAGGCGCAGGATCTCAAGAAGGTTGAAGTTCGACAAAGCGGTTTGGAATAGCGATCTCCAGACTTTGGTAGGTCCTCTTGAGTTCGAGGATGCTACACTTTATTATTCTAGCTTAGTACATTAGATTTAGCTAGTGATTCAAGTATTTGTTCAAGCATTGTAATAAGGACAATTGGCAAACTATTATTATGATTATTATTACGGTCATTTATTTCAATTGTTTAATCTTTAATAGATGGTTGTTTTAGTTTGAGCTATTAGAATATCACTCTTATGCAGTACTATATGAAGTCTATGTATACTTCGATAAGTAATTAAAAGGTTTTAAATTTTTTGCAAATTTAACTGTATGATTGTGATGAAAGCTAAGAAGAGGATTGTCTGCGACCTCTGAGACATTAACAACGCCGGTTATATTTGGATTCCAGAATCCGGGTGTGACAGATTGTGAGAATGTATGGTGGTGCCTTGTCTATCATTTTGGATTGGGGTACTCCATTTACTTCTCATTTTTTGAAAGTATTCCAAAGTGGTCTTGGTACCAAGGTGAAACTTAGAACTACATTTCATCCACAAATGGATTGTTAGGCAGAACGAACCATCTAAACCTTAGAAGATATATTTAGGGCATGTGGCATTGACTTCAAGAGTAATTTGGGCCATATACCATTGATTGCATTTGCCTACAATAATAGCTATCACTCAAGTATCACCATGGCACCCTTTGAGGCTATTTATGGAGGAGATGTAGATCTTCAATTGGGTGGTTTGAGATTTGAGAGGTTGCTACAATAGGTCCCGAAGCTATTTATGAGGTTGTTGAGAAACTCCGATTCATAAAAGATAAATTGAAGGCAACCCAAAGTCATAAAAAATCTTATATTGACAATAGGAAGAGGGACCTTGATTTTATGGTAGGTGACTTGCTCTATTTAAAGATATCACCCATGAAATGGGTGATGAGGTTTGGAAAAAGGATAAACTTAGTTCCTAGTAGGTGGGGCCATATGAGATTTTAAAATGCATCGGGAGTGTTGCCTATGAGTTGAAATTACCTATTAGTTGTCTCCGGTGCATCCGGTGTTCCATGTATCAATGCTCAAAAAGTGCATAGGAGATACAGTGTTTATCCTTCCTCTATAAGGTATATAAGTAGATGCTAACCTTTCCTCTGAAGAGGTCCCAACTGATATTTTAGACTGGCAAGTGAAGAAGTTGAGGAATAAGGAAGTATCTTCCATAAAGGTTCTTTGGAAAAACCATCTTGTGGAAAATGATACTTGGGAGGCCGAGGTCGATATGATGTCCTGATATCCTCATCTTTTTCCTTTTGTTTCTTGTTACAACCCTCAAAATGAACTAGGTTAAAATAGAGCTTATTGTGTGTGTTATGAGTTAATAAGGTCTTAAAGTGATGAATATAAACATTATAAGTCAGTTTGAGGAGTTTGGAAGCAAAACGTCCAAGAACGACCAAGACATTCGGAAGTTAGCCTTTGTGTGTGCTAGTGTGTTCTAGTGTGCCTTTGCATGTTTTACGGGTTGTTTGGTGTCTAAATTGATAGGAAAGTTTTATGTCACCTAGATGATAATTTTTAGTTTGAAACATCCGGGTACGACTCCCCAAGGACAACCCTAAGGGTCCTTGACGAGGACCGAAACTTTGGCAAGAAGCTTCAAAAAATAGTCCCAAACGACGCTCACCAACGACACCCCTTTGATATATTGACACATTGTTGATTGGGGGCGTAGCCCCACACTTAGCGGTGGGATATTATCCCCCATTGTGGAGTATCTCAGAAAAACCACAGACCAGCAGGACGGTCCGTTGGTTGGTCGATGCTCCGTCGTTTGTATCCATCGATTGACACCTGCAACTTTCTGCAAGTGTCTTGGCCAAGGCAAAGGCAATTTGGGAAATTGACCTATGGTCCTAATTAAGTCATGGACGGTTATTTTGTGTCTAAGTTACATAAGACTCTCAAACCTAGACTTAGACCTCATTATTCAAAATCAAAACTCCAAGATCAAAAGAAGTTCTCTCTAGACTCCATTGAAGCTTGAAGTAAGGTTGAAGCTAGGATTCAATGTTCTTCATTGTTTCTCCATCAATTTCATTGGAATTCTTCAATTAAGGTATGGTGATTTCATTCTTGATTCTTCTCTCATTCGAGGAGCCAATTCCAAAGGCTTTTCAGAAATGTTTAAAAACATATATATCCTATTTTTAATTCTAAGCATGGTTCTTGCATGAAAATATTTAAATAAATGTTTTATGAAGTAATTGATGCTAATTGGTTGTTTTAAGATCAAAACTTCCATGAACCAATGTGTTCCTTGAATTCTTAAATTTGACTCTAAAGTGGGTGAATTCACAATGGCTTGATATTATAGAATTCATGTGTAGATTGTATTGGGCTATCAAATTATATATAGATCATGATGGAATTGTTTATAACATGCCTTATAATGATAATATATATATTGTATATTGTTGGATCATTGATATGGATTATTTTTGGCTTATTATTGTCTACATTGCTATTGGTAAGAGCTTTTGTAATACGAATTGGTAGAAAAGGCTAAGGAATGGTGATGATGGCTGTTGGAAGTTGGTTAGTTGAAAACATTCCTCTATTTTTTATAGAATTGATATTGAATTGTATCGATTCGTATGGTCTACTTATTGTGGCGGTGCTTAATTGTTATACCTGCTATGAACATGGCCTTGAAAAATTATTATGTGAATTATTCTATCATCATATTATAGCTTGTATATGTAACGACCCGTGGGTATACCCTAGAAGTTATGACATTCTCAAATCTCCATACAGCGTACTCGAGCTCTCCGAGGTCTTGTACAAGCCCTTAGACATCATTCATCGCATAAACATAAAAATAACGGAAAATTTTAAACTTTTCATAGCACATCGTATGTTATAACCGCACATCATATACATAAAAAGACTTCATAATACATAGTTAGACTCTAATTCGTTTTTGGCATCTTAGACTCAACATCAATAGCGTAGAATATGGACATGACCCGTAACAACATAAAATAATATCTAAGCTATTACATAATTTGAATAAGAACTTGACATAGCAAATCCTTGAATCATAATGATACCTTTATTTGGACTTGGGAGAACTACCCAAGCTCATTACTTAGGAGACATCCTCTAGCCATCACCACCTACACTTTGTGCAAAAAGATGAAGAAGAATGGTATTAGTACAAGAATGCAGTAATAATTAAAACCATGCAAAAACATGCATTTAAAGAGGACATTTAGTTATAAATCATGCACCATGTCTCTCACAACCCGAAACCATACCCTATAAGATAGGATACAATCTTGGATTGTAACCGGCGTGGTCGACCTCTCGGAGGTCTAAGACAAGCCTCTCATAGCATTCATTGCATTGGCATAGTAAATTTAGCGAAAAATTTAAAACTTTTCATAGCACATCATATGCTAGAAATATTAGATCATATATATATATATAAAACATAAGTCATAATACATATTTAGACTCTAAGTCTTTTTGCCATCTTAGACTCAATAACTTTTAGAGTACATTAGGGACACGGCCCATAAGACACATTACATAACTATACAATATTTAAAGACTTTACATTAAAGACATAAGTAGGACATCCTTGGACTTTAAGGATTCCTTTCATTGAGCTTGGGAATCATCTATCAATCTCTTCACCATTCAAGACATCCTTTAAGCATCCATGACCTACACTTTGTGTAAAAAGTAGAGAAGAATGGGATTAGCACAAGAATGTACTAAGTATGGCAACCATGCAAAAACATGCATTTAAAAGGGACGTTTCCTTTGAAATCATACTTCATGCCATTTTGAGTAAATCATCATAAAACCTTTATCAATAGCATTTATATCATTCATATACTTCATAGAAACACAATCAAGACCAAACATCATAGAAAAGCACATATAGAATTTAATCCCCATTTGAGGTCACTTTACAGTGAACTCACTCTCCTTCACATTAACTTTTTCTTTTAATTCATTAGTCTTCCAAGTAATCCTTTAAGGATACTTGGTGCAATGTATCACCTTAGGAGCACAAGAGAAGACCATACATATCGTCTACACAAGATAACACATACCATCATAGAAGTATAGTACAACATAAACATAGTTAAACCAATAATACAATGTCATACATAAAGGACACATACATAATCATATGCATTAGGGTACCTTCCTAAGTCTTCCTAAGGAATCACTTGTGCAATGTCTAGATGGGTTAATTACTTCCATCTATTCTAAGTAACTTGCCTTAAGTCCTCTTAGGATCCTATTCAATTACTTCCATTGTACATTTTAACTTTAGGGAAACCATAGCCTTAACCGACACTAAGACCATGGGTGCTAAACACGGAATTTGATGTTGTAGAGGCTTACACCAAATGAAGGTGTTCCTACCTAGCCAAGGTAGAACATTAGCATAAATCCTAGCAGCCTAAGTGAATTCACTATGCTAGATCCTATGTGGCAAGCATAGTTTATGGAACTAAGAGATAGGTATTCCATCTACATACCATTTAGTAATTGGGGCCTCACCTCATGAGAAAACATGAGTGAATCTTCCTCAAGGAAAGTCAACACCTCATGTAGGTCCATAGGTGAGTATTCCTCTAAGGGAAGTAAACACTCTATAAGGGACAAATGGTGAATCTTCCTCCAAGGAAAGTCAACACCTCTCAATGTCAAGTTCACTCGGTGCTAAGCTAAGTTCCCTTTATTGAAAAGCCTTTATTACCTTTATTTATAAAACATAGGCTTAGGATATTCATCATTCATATGCTTATAGCATATTCAAGCACCTATCTAGTTTTTGAGTATTCTTGGGCACCCCTAGCAAGGCCCCTCTCACTAACTAGATCATACATGTGTGTGAGTGTATACATAGATGTGAGCAAACCTTTCACATAACACATAATGTCACACATGTTCATATATCAATGCATAAGTCTATAGGCATAACTATATGAGCAATACTTTCATATAAACCTACTAAGACACTATACACGTTCATACTTCATCATATCATATACATCATATTCATAACATGTTCATATAATCATCCTTCATATATATAAGAAACCAAACCTAGGAACTATCCTATCAAGATACACATGTGCAATGCATAGACAAGGTTCCATACCCTTGCCCATACTAGTACACCTATCAAGTCATCATAGTTAGGGAATACAAATCATACTTTCATAAACATCACCTTAATATGCATAGCAGTAGACACTAGTGAGTATGAGAACTACCTTTCATTTAGACACAATGACTTATACTACTTGTATCATGCATGTAAGTGAGAGAGTGTGTACATTGACCAACATGATCACATAATGGCTATCAATAACTTATTAAGTCAGACACCCTATTAGACCATATTACACTTCAAGCACATAGCACACAACACATAATATCATAGGAGACAAGACAATATATACAATGTAATCAAGACTCCTGACTTTGGCTATTTACACTATCATATAAGGGGTACATAGGTAAGGGATTATTAACCATTTAACACATCAATGGCAGCTCCTATACTTTACCCTAACATGGTTATACACATGCTCAAACAATAGCCACACAACCTAATTCACAACTAGAATAGGAAAGTAGGCATAAGCTTCCCATAGTATCATCTTTAAGCACATGTTCATAAGTTCATCAATTGTTCTCTCAAGGCCATGGTCAACACATATATAATGACAATAAAGTGAACACCGCCACCATAAGTGGACCATACCACACAATGCCATACAAGGCTTCATCAACATTTCTATAAAGAATAGAGAAGTAGAAGAGTAGAGGAAATAGGCATTCTTACCAACACCTCAACCTTTGATCCTCATTGATCAATACACCTTGTTTATCAATAATTCATATATATGGCAGTAGCTAAATGTACTTTAAACATATAAGAAACCATGTACAATTCACTACAAGATTATACCATAACATAATACAACATATCAACACACTAGGAAAGTAGAAGAACATAGATCATTAATCAATTTCATTCATATGGATTATAGGTCATATTTCATGAATCATATCACCCTAAAGCAGTAGCTAATGAAATCGTAATCTAGATGAGACACTACTATAATTTGCCATTAAGGTTGATACAAGCATGCTTCATATAGGGAGTTCATGGAAGGTAAGTTTACATAGGTTAATCATATTCAACCTATCATGAATTGACCCATATTGTATTAATTACATATAATTCATCCTCATATTTCATTATGGGCAGCAGATATAGACATTTAACCATAATCAATTCCTATAGCGACTAACCTAACGTCAAGATCACAAGTTACAACTCCATAGACAAGAAGGACCTATATTAATTCAAACCAAGCCTTCTATACTTTGGTCATACATTATTTTTATCCAAAATTCACCCATGGTATTAACCTAAAACAGTATCTACAAGAACCACAACTTAATCGAAATTCACTTTAGATCATAAGAAAGCCAATGTTATAGTGAACTATAGGAACTAGGCTAAACATGACCAAATCTTTATACAT
>JABWTJ010000005.1:7014570-7066898 GCA_016801875.1 Solanum sitiens | reverse complement strand
CCCCTAATACTATGTGTCAGAACGTGACACTCCGATCCCCTAATTCTACGTGTCGGTTCGTGACACCCGATCCCCTAATACTATGTGTCGGAACGTGACACTCCGATCCCCTAATTCAACGTGTCGGTTCGTGACACCCGATCCCCTAATACTATGTGTCGGAACGTGACACTCCGATCCCCACTCCGATCCCCTACTTCCTACTCTCGTGTCGGTTCCGTGACACCGATCCCCCTAATACTATGTGGCACGTGACACTTCATCCCCCCTCTTTCTACGTGTCGTTTCGTGACCCGCATCCCCTTAATCTAAGTGTCGAAACGTGACACTCGATCCCTAATTCTAACTGTCGGTTTCGTGAACACCCGATCCCCTAATACTATGTGTCGGGAACTGACACTGCTGATCCCTAAATCATTTCCTATCAATTCATCAATCCTCGTTTAAATACCAGCATCATCAATAACAAGGTGAATTAGGGTTGCTTCAAATATTGGATTCAAAGCTTCATTATGCTTTATTTTTATCACAGGGCACATAATCACATTCAGCATCAAGCAGACAATTAAAGCAGATAGAAGTTTAACGATCCTTACCAAGACATAGCATTGCTATTAAGAGTTACGACGAATGTACTCAAACCATAAAACCTAGACCTTCATCAAGATTCTTGACAACCAAGAGCAATCCTCAAAGCTTTTTGTTTCCTCTTTGTTTGCCTCTCTCTATCGATCGTTCCTCTCTCTTCTCCTTGTTCTATCTATTTTTCTTCTTCAAAACCCTCTCTCTTTTCCCTAATTAGCATATAATTAGGTATAAAAGATGAGGAATTAACCCACTAAGTAACTCAAGGTTATCTCCTTCACACCCCCAAGAATTTGAGTTATTAACATTAACCCACGAAATTCATAATTATAGCAGGAATAGTCCAAAACGCCCCTTTAAAACTTACCCAGAAATCCGACCCAGACTGGGATTACGCAACCTGTGACGGCCTGTCGTGCCTGCGACGGTCCGTCCTGTAGGTTCGTCACAGCCTTCAGAGACTTAATTTCCTTGATGAGTCTGAGACGGTCCGTCGTGCCTACGACGGTCCGTCCTGCACTTCCGTCACGACGGACAGAGAATTTCTCCCAGTACCCAATTCTCAAGAGTTGAAGTGTTTTGAAACGGAACCTCACAACGGTCCGTCGTGTCTGTGACGGTCCGTCCTGCAGGTCCGTCACAGAGTTCAGAGAGTCGATTTCAGCACTCAAATATAAGAATTCCAAGTGTTTGGAACGAGACACCCTCGACGGTCCGTTGTGCCCATGACGGTCCGTCGTTGGATACGTCGTCTCAGACAGTTTTTCCAGAAATAAAATCTGCTGCTCAAAATGACTAAGCAGGTCGTTACAATAAATAGAGGCAAACGGCACCACTATCATTTGTAGGCTTTTTTTTTCCACTATAGTATAGTAAAATTCAAATATATTAATTGATTGTTTATGAAGTGTTTTTCATTCTTGAACGTTTTCATGGAGCTTAATCTTTACTATAAATTATAGGGGAAATTCATAAGTACTCCCCCAACCTATGACCAAAATTCAGAGACACAATTATACTATACTAAGGTCCTATAACCTCCCTGAACTTATTTTATAAATAATTTTCTACACCTTTTCGGTCAACGTGACACTAGCTTGAAAGAAAATGTCAACATGCGTTAGGCCCACATGATAGTGCCACGTAGTCCAAAAAGGGATAGAAAATTATTTATAAAATAAGTTCAAGGGGTAATAGGACCTTACTATAGTATAAGTGTGTCTCTGAGATTTTGGGCATAGGTTGGGGAGGGGGGTACTTGTGCATTTTCCCTAAGTTATAGTGATTCATCTAAATATGGTAAAAACAAATTCCTATTTTGATGACCTCTTTTTAACTCTGTTGAAGTGTCAGCAAGACTGATTGAAAATTGATCTTCTCTTTTGTCACTTTCTGCAGCCTTCTTCATATAAATAAAGCAAATTGATTTCAATTGCAATGCGATATTGCTACTCTTGGACCTCTTATTGCACAACTTATAATGCTGCTGATATGGTTGATGGTTGAATTTATTACATTTGGTTCTTTAGTAAACAAATCATTTATTTCTATCATTATTATTTGTATTTTGTTTTTTCAAATTCAAATACATTAATTATGTGTCTTATAAAGTGTATTTCATTTCTAAGGTTTTCTTCGTTCTATATCATTAAACTTAATTTTTACTATAAATCATAGTGATTCATGTATGTATTGCAACTTCTTTTTGCTATTTTGGTGACTTTTTTTTGAATTATCTTCAAATTCCAGTGATGAAGATTGAAAATTTATCTTCTCTTTTGTCCCTTCTTACAAGGTTTATTCATATACTTTTGGAAAAATTATTTGTGGATGTACTATATTTGATAGCACACAACAACAAATATTTGATAACTAATATGGAACCTACGATGAAGTTTGTTAAAAGAACAAAAATGATTGCTCTCTTTCTTGCCACACTTAGTATATTATTTTGATTGTTTTTTCTAAGGTACAGACATTTTATATGTCATCGCACTATTTATAGAATATGTGTATAGAGACAATTAGTCCACATCTGTTTTCAACATAATAAGAGATAAAGTTTTATTGAAACTAAGAAATGTCCAATATAAAAAAATATTTTTTATCGGCAATAAATATGCACATTGAAAAAGAGTGCTACAACCTTTACCAATATTAATTAATTGTCATTGAATTCAATGTTGTTATAGACAATATGGTCATTTATACAAAGTATCAATTGCCTCTTAAAATACATATTTAAAGATAATTAAGCAATTGATTATCATTAAAGATCATTTTTGTTGTACTGATAACTCATTCTTTTGATAATTGTTTTCATTTTTGATAAATAAGTAATAACTCGTTTTGGCTTCTTTCAATTAAATTTGTGAACGGTAAACTTCAATACAACCCGAAAGACTATCCTTTCGAAAAATATATTAAGCACATGCCTTTTTCATCTTGATTGTTATGAAAGTAAGGTCATTTTTATTGTTATATTTGGATATTTGGGTGTTCAAGTTCTAACAAAATTATGTTGTAAGTTTTTAATATGTTATGTGTCAAAATTTTGGTTTAGTTTATCCCGTTGTGAACATTCAGATGCAACCTACTGCTTGGTTGATAATTGCATTAATTTGTTGTAACTGCATACTATAACTATAACAATAACTATGTTTCAATCCAAATAAGTTGAGGCCGATGATATGAAACCATAAAAATAGTAATGACATTTTTGAGACAATGACAAAAAACACTTATGGTAATAACAATTTTAGGGTCATTTTAAACATATACTTGATATGACATACAATAATAAAAAAGAGATTGATTGAGGTTCATAAAAAAGGAGTCCAAGATCGTCCATTTGAATTAATTATGATCTTGTATGGATGTGATGTTCCACTTTAATTGGGAGTGTTGTTGATCAACGTCTTTTGGTCTCTTTGTTTACTTCTAATATTGTTCTTTATGACTTCTTAGAATTTAAAATATTTCATTACATCATACCAACTATTTCTAGGGAGATTTTCTTAGACTTCTTTTTATACTTAAAATCTATCTATGACTCATAATTTTTGTATAACAAAAATACGATTTTTTAAAAATGGAACGCTTTTAGATTTCGGAGAAACGCTTTACCTTAAGATAAAATGTTTTGCCAATTATGTATCGAAATTCAAATATTACCGAATGATCATATGTATGCCAAATAAAATAGTTCAATTCCGTGCGAAGAACAGGCAATTTACCTAATATGTACTAATATATATATATATATATATATATATATTAAAGGATTACCACAAAGGAAATAACCTTATTCTTAGCTGATTTTAGTTTTTAGGTTAAATAAATAAATGGAAAAGATTTTATGAAATAATGCATATCCTTATTTAGTTTACCTTTTTAGGTTAGATAATTGAAAGGAAAAGAGTTCGTTAAATCATTCATATCTTTATCAAACTAAATATTTAAGGTTAGATAAATCAAAGCATTAGAAATATTAAAATAATCTATATACTTCTTTGATTTTCCTTTTTAGATTAGATAAATGAAAGGATAATAGTTTACAAAATCATTTATATCGTTATCTAATTATTTTATGAAATTTTCCATAACCTTAACTTATTTACTTTTTAAGGTTAGATATATTAAACGGGGAGAGTTTATAAAGTCATCTATAACCTTAACTTATTGATATTATTAGGTTATATAAATTAAATAAGAATTAAATGAGAAGTCCCATTGCATGTCAACTTCAATCAGTTGAGAAAGTTTTCATATTCTTTTCGACTTATATATAAAAATTTCTTCCTACCGAGCACCCAAAATATCCATAATGTCAATAATCTATATGGGTAAAAATAAGTTTTTAGAAGTTATAGATCACAATTGGTTAGTACTTCAATAATTATTTTATTCTTCATCCTCATGAACAAACATTGTGTATGTCGCATATAAAAATATTCACAGTAAGAAATTATAGTTCATATATACTTTTGAAGTTAAAATATACATGTTCATCGATGTGGTGGATGTAGTCATAGATACGATGTCAAATAACATAATTTTCACTTATGCATGCTTTCAATTATCATTTTGTTAACCATGGTCTCAAATTTATAATTCCTTTTGACAAATGTTTATTTATGATCGTTCACTTCATTGATCCTCATTTGATATTTAGGTATAATTGAAAGATTCATTATAATCTCACTCACAACATATGATGGATTTAAATTTATCTATCTAGTATTGTTTCCAAATACCAATTACCATCCCTAGGCTTACCAAAAACTTATTGTGCGTTAAATTTTCCCTGTGATGTAGATACAAGTGATCATTCTCAAACTCAAGTATTGAGTAGTTATTCACAATTAAACAATTGTTAAGTCCTCATCATATGTGTATGTGGTTTATTTGTTCTTATACTTATTTCTTAATTATGTAACGAACTAAAGTATAACCTAGGCGTAATATGAAGACTCACCAATCCACTTAAAACAATCCAAAAGATGTATGTCTGTGAGTGTGCTAGGTAGGATCGTCACACCCTATATTCATGTGGTGCTAAGTATATGTCCAAATAGAATAGATAAAACTCAAATACCAATATAACATGGGAAATGATATGATCAACCCCGAGGCACATCATTCAAGAATAAAACACAGAATGAACAATATTTCAACATAGATGAGAAAGCCTTTCACTAATGTGAATTCATATTTTAGAAATACCTTTCACAATCATGCTCATAATAATATTTGAGAAAACCTTTCACAATAATATTAATTATTTGCTTCAAAATCTTCTTTGATCATTTACAATAACTTCATAAAAACATGCATATATTCATAAGTTCATAATTCACAGGTTCGTAAGTTTACCGTAGGTTGATAGTTGAATAGGCATGAGTCAGCATAATTTCTACTAAATATCATATATTGACATTGAATCATGTATTAGAAGACTTAATTAACAATACCCAATAAAAATTGAATGAAACTCAAAAAGATTGAACTAAAAACTTGAATCAATTGAAATTGAAAGAAGGGATGGTAAAACTTGGGGACCCCATGGACGAAAGGACTCCATGGGTGAATACCCATGTAACTTGCTCTTTATACCCCAGAACAAGACTTAAATGGAATCCTAGCTCTCTTTCTTCTATCTTAGTTTGAGGGAATTTGGGGAGGATGGATTTGGTCAAATTTAGAGAATTTAGGAGAATAAAAGTGGGTAATTTGGTGCATAAAACATTATATAGGGATTAGCTTAGATGGTAAAATTATATTGTTTTGATTTAAATTAACTAGGGAAAATTCCCAAAAGACCTTTACAAAAAAATGACCTTTCATAACTATTTCCAATTGAATGAATAGATACTTGGTCAACATAAGCAACTAAGGGTCCGCTTAAGATTAGGGCGCCTGTTAGGGTGGGGTTTGACTTAATAGAGCTTACCATTAACAAAGCGACAATGTTCCACCCTGAAAGGACATAAAAGTTTGTTCCTCAAGCATAATTTATCATTATAAATGGGCACCACAAGTGAACATAAGCAAAACCACGATCTAACATGAAAGTAAGGTTTGTATAAATAACCACTAAAAGTAATTGATGCAGAAGTTGAATATAGAAAGACATATTAAATTCAAAATACCAAACAAATAATTGAAACAAATATCCAAAAAACATAAGCCTCAACATATTATATCTGAAAGCCTTTATGAAAATAAGTTGTAGGGAAAGGTCTATGACTAATTATAATTGTTTAAAAATAATAGGACTAAATAAATTAAATAAGAGGTTGCCCTCGAAAGATAAGGACATAACAACACGATTGTGACCTGATTGGAAATCGTACTAATCGTCAGCTTACTGTTGAGCTTCAGAAACTACACTATAAAATAATATCGCATGTGATGGTACATTCATTACTTTAAAAATTATTGATTATTAGATACGTGCCCCAGTTCGAGTAAACCGTATATTATAAATCTTTGATGGTAAAATAAATAGAGAAGAAATACATCAAATGATGTGTCGACCATTTAAATAGACAATCAATTGATAAATACATAACAAAAATAATTTAATACAGTATAAATGAAATATTATGAGACTCAATTATGGGAAATACTAATACCATCATACTCTATCAAAGTTAAATTGAGTCAAACTTGTACCCCAATTAAAAGAGTGGCTCGTACCTTTCCAAGTGCACACAACTAGCAGACATGAATCCACTAATATGATGTTAAAAGGACTAAGTTGTTCTGCAAACACTGAGGAATAATCCTTTATTACCCATATTGACATATAAGTTTGGGACATAAAGATTTCTACTACAGATCTATGTCTTAATGGATGGTGAACCTTCATTCCTATGTCTTCTTCGTACTATATAAAGCTGAATGTTCAGTTGATCATGGCGAATGCAATAACTTATGAGTATGAAATATAACAAACTAATGTTCAAGGACATGAGTTTTCCCTATTCTGAGGGCCCATGGGAATTATCATAGAGAAATACTATATTATAGGTGAAAACATATAATGATAACTAAAATATCATGAGCCTTGATTAATCTCAAAGACATGTATTCCTGTCATATGCAGCTCCTCATATGTAGATCATCCTCTATAAGGCGAGCAAGCTCTCTGTGGAATTTATACCTTGGTCCATCTTTTATTTTTGTATGGGACAATATTGACTAAAATCTAGTGAACCACCTGATTGCATCAGGTCCATCATTGCAGGCAGGGCAATGGCATTGTCTCTTAGGATCAGTAATCATATTAATAGTTAATTTTTCAAAACATTCGATGAATTTTTTGAACCAAAACCATTTCTTTCGCTCCTTATAATTCATATCTGTTATATCGGGGGGCTCATCTAATTCATCATCATTGAAAAACCCATCTTGGTCGCTTTCATTATTAGAAAAATCCATTTCATTAGACGATCCAACATTCTTAGCAAATCCAATTTTTTAATAGTTTGATGACCACAAGTACTATTCTTATTTTCCAAATGTCCTGAAATGGGATTCTGAGGAATCCATGGAATCTTTCCAATACTAATTTTTTCATCCTGGTTGTCAGACCTTCTTGTAAAAACAAAGAAGTCATCATTTCTCTCACAAATAGAATTATTCTTTGATGAGTTATTACAAAGCTTTCCAATAATTTTATTGTTGTTGGAACTTATATTTTTATTAACCTAGAAAATATTTCACTAAACAAATGAAGAAGGAAAGTTAGAGGGGAACTTCTTTGTGCATTTCTTTGACTATTATAACTTTTGGGGTGCTAGTCCAGAATATTAGTTCACAAGACTATAAATAGTAACATATTTATAAATTGAAAGGTAGTGTTTTGTCTACACTGCATTTACATATAAGAAAACTAATTATATGTAAATAAGAGGCAAAAAAGGAAAATAATATATATAATATATTATAAAGGATTACCACAAATTAAATAACCTTTTTCTTAACTGATTTTATTTAGGTCGGATAAATAAATGGAAATGATTTATGAAATAGTGCATTTCCTTATTTACATTTTTAGGTTATATAAATTAAAGAAGAAGATTAAATGGGAAGTCCCATTGCATGTAAACTTTCATCAATTGATAAACTTTTCATATTCTTTAGTACTTATGTATAAAAAATTTCTTCCTACTAAACACCCCAAAATATATTTAATGTCAATAATCGATATAGATTAAAATAAACTTTTGTAAGTTATACATCATAATTTTCTAGTGCTTAAATAATTATTTTATTTTTCACCCTCATGAGCAAATATTGTCTATGTCACATATAAAAATATTCACACTACCAAATTATTGTTCATATATACTTCTGAAGTTCAAATATATATGTTCATGGATGTGGTGGATGTAATTATAGATACGATGTCAAATAACATTATTTTCACTTATGCATCCTTTCAATTATCATTCTGTTAAGCATGGTCTTGAATTTATAATTCTATTTGAGAAATGTTTATTTATGATCGTTCACTACATTGTTCCTCATTTGATATTTAGCTATCATTGAAACATTCATTCTAATCCCATTCACAATGTATGATGGATTTAAATTTATATATTTAGTTTTATTTTTAAATACCAATTACTATCCCTAGATCTATCACATAGTTTTTGTGCGTTATATTTTCCTTGTGATGTCGATAAAAGTGATCTTCTCAATCTCAAGTATTGAGTAGTTATTCACAATTTAACAATTGTTCTGACTTCATCATATGGGGACATGATTTATTTGTTTCTATACTTATTTCTTAATTATGTCACGAACCAAAGTATAACCTTAACATAACATATAGAATAATAGAAATAAATACTTTAGAGAAAACTTTTTATACATCAAAAGAGTTGTCAAAACTAATGTATAACATAAGTCTCAAAGTCATCTAATACATCATATGAAAGTGATTAGGACATAACCCATATATCACATACAAAGTCTAAAAACTAGAAATGGCATAAGACTATGAAATATCTTTGTCCTCGTAACATGAAGACTCAAAAATCCACTCAAAGCACTCCCAAAATATGTTTAATTTGTCCATGAGTTTTCTAGGTTGGATCGTCAGACCCTATATTTGTGAGGTTCTAAGTCTAAGTCCCATCGGAATAGATAAAAGTCAAATACTAATATAACATGGAAAATGAAATGATCAACACCTAGGCACATTATTCAAGATCAAAAGACATAATTAATCCTTAAAAATAATTCAATATAGATGAGAAAACCTTTCCCTAATGTGAATTCATATTTGAGAAATACCTTTCACAATTATGATCAAAATAATATTTGAGAAAACCTTTCACAAAAACATTAATTCTTTGCATCAAAAGCTTCTCATGATCATTTACAATAACTTCATAAAACACGCATATCTTCATAAGTTCATAATTTGAAGGTTCGTGAGTTTATCATAGGTTAATAGTTGAATAGGAATGGGTCAACATTATTTCTACTTAATATCATGTAATAATATTGAATCATGCTTTAGAAGAATTAATTAACAATAACCAATTAAAATTGAATGAAACCGATAAAGATTGAATTGAAATTCTGAATTTGAATCAATTAAAATTGAAGGAAGGGATCGTAAAATTTTGGGACTCAATAGAGGAAAGGAATTCATGGGTGAATACCCATATACCTTTATACCCTAGAAAAATGGAGAATTGAAGATTTGAATGGAATCCTAGCACTTTTTATTCTTCCTTAGTTGAGGGAATTGTGGGAGGGTGGATTTGGTATAGTTCGGGGAATTCAGGAGAATCAAAGTGGGTAATTTAGTGCATAAAATATTATATAGGGATTAGTATAGAATGTAAAATTATATTTGTTTTGATTTAAATTAACTAGGGAAAAGACCCAAAATCCCCTTAGAAAAAATAGCTTTTCATAACTATTTCCTAATAAATTGATACAAACTTGGTCGATATAAAAATAAGTTAAGCGGCATTTTTGGGGCGTTATAGAAAATCACAGCTTACCATTAACAAGCCATAATGTTCCACCCTTAAAGGACATAATAGTTGGTCATTATAGCTTAATTATGTGATGTTGGCTTAAGAGACCAAAGAGACTACTTAAGAGAACAATATTGGAGGGGTGGGGGTCGCTTAACTAACAAGCCCATGTCTTTACCAAGGCCTCTGAAGCGACTAAAGGGCCGCTTAAACGAATTAGGGTCAACTTAAGAAACTAAGGTTCTGCTCAAGAGAAGGGCGCCTCTTAGGGGGGTTTCACTTAATCGAGCTTACCATTAAAAAAGCGACAATGTTCCACCCTTAAATGACATAATAGTTTCTTCTGAAAGCATAACTAATCATTATAAATGGTCACCACAAGTGAACATAAGGAAAACAACGATCTAACATGAAACTAAGGTTTGTATAAATAACGACTAAAAGTAATTGATGCTGAAGCTGAATATAGGAGTCATATTAAATTCAAAATATCAAACAAATAACTGAAAAAATAACCAAAAAACGTAAGCCTCAAAATATATCTGAAAGCCTCTATGAAAATGAGTTGTAGGGAAAGATCTATGACTAACTGTAATTGTTTGAAACCAAGAGGACTAAACAAATTAAACAAGGGGTTTCCCTCAAAAGATAAGGACATACCAACACGATTGTGACCTAATTAGAAATAGTACTAATCGCGAGCTTTTTTTTTAGCTTCAGAAACTACATAATAAAATAATATAGCACATGAAGGTATATGGTCATTACTTTGAAAATTATTGAGTGTCAGACATGTGTCCCAGTTTGAGTAAATCAGATATTACAAATCTTTGATGGTTAAATAAGGAGAATAAATACATGAAAGGATGTGCCAACCAATCAAATAGACATTCATTTGATAAATACATAACTGAAATATTTGAATACAATATCAATGAAAAATTATGAGACTCAATTGTGGTAAATACTAATTACATTATACTTTATCAAAGCTAAATGGAGTCAAACTTGTACCCGAACTGAAAGAGCGATTTGTACCTTGCCAAGTGAACACAACTAGCTGACATGAGTCAACTAATATGATGAAAAAGGACTAACATGTTCTGCCAACATAGTGGATTCATCCTTTATGACCCATGTTGGCATATATGTTTGGGACATAAAGATTTCTACTAATGGTCTATATCTTAATGGATGGTGGCCTTCATTCCTATGGCTTCTTGGTAATATATAAAGTTGAATGTTCAATTGATCATGACGAATGCAATAAGAGTATGAAATTTAGCAAACTAAGGTTCAAGGACATGAATTTTCTGTATTTTGAGGGCCCATGGGAATTACCATAGAGAAATACTAAATTTTAGGTTAAAACATATATTAATAGATTATTCATGAAGAAGAACTAAAATATCATGAACCTTGTTTAAACTCAAAGAAATCTATTCATCTCATATGCAACTCCTCATACATAACTTCTCCTAAAGGTGAGCAAGCTCTTTGTGTAATTTATACCTTGATCCACATTTCGCTTTTGTATCTGACAATATTAACTGAAATCCGGTGAATCACCTGATGGAACCAGGACCATCTTTGCAGGCAGGGCAATGTCATTGTCTCTTAGGATCATTAATCATATTAATAGTTAATTTTTTAAAACATTCGAAGAATTTTGAGCTAAAAATATTATTTTCGCTGCTCATAATTCATCTATGTTATATCAGGGTGCTCATCTAATTAATCATCAGTGAAAAACCCATCTTGATCGCTTTCATCGTCAGAAAAATCCATTTCATTAGATGATCCAATATTGTTAAGCAAATCTAATCTTTTAATAGTTTGATGACCACAAGTACTATTCTTGTTTTCCAAATGTCCTGAAATGGGATTCTAAGGAATCAATGGAATCTTTCCATAAAACTTTTTTCATCCTGATTGTCAGACCTTCATGTACAAACAATGAAGTCGTCATTTCTCTCACAAATAGAATTATTATTTGATGAGTTATTACAAAGCTTTCCAACCATTTTATTGTTGTTGGATCTCATATTTGTATTAACCTAGAAAATATTTCACTAATCAAAATAAGAAGGAAAGTTAGAGTGAAACTTCTTTGTGCATTCCTTTGGTTTTTTTAACTTTTTGGGTGCTAGTCCAGAATAATAGTTTGCAAGTCCATAAATAGTAACATATTTATAAATTGAAAGCTAGAGTTTTTTCTACACTGCATTTACATAATAAGAATACTAATTATATGTAAATCAGAGGCAAAAAGGGAAAATAATATCTATAATATATTATAAGGGAGTACTACAAAGGAAATAACCTTATTCTTAGCGGATTTTATATTTTAGGTTAGATAAATAAATGAAAAAGATTTTATCAAATAATGAGTTTCCTTATTTAGCTTTCCTTTTTAGATTAGAAAAATGAAAGGAAAAGAGTTCATTGGATCATTCATATCTTTCTCTCATAAAATTTTTATGGTTAGATAAAATAAAGGATTAGTGATATTAAAATAATCCATATAATTATTTGATTTTCCTTTTAAGATTAGATAAATTAAAGGATAAAAGTTTACGAAATCATTCATATCCTCATCTAATTAGTTTATGAAATTTTCCATAACCTTAACTAATTTACTTTTTAAGGTTAGATATATTAAAGGGTGAGACTTTATAAAGTCATCTATAACATTAACTTATTTACCTTTTTAGGTTATATAAAGTAAAGAAGAAGATTATATGAGAAGTCCCATCGCATGTCAACTTTCATCAGTTGATAAACTTTGCATATTCTTTTGTACTTCTTTATAAAAAAATTCTTCCTACCAAACACCCAAAAATATATCTAATGTCAATAATCGATATAGGTTAAAATAAACTTTTGTAAGTTATAGATCATAATTTTCTAGTGCTTCAATAATTATTTTATTCTTCATCCTCGTGAACACACACTGTGTATGTCGCATATAAAAATATTCACACTACCAAATTATAGTTCATATATACTTTTGAAATTCAAATATATATGTTCATGGATGTGGTGGATGTATTCATAAGTACGATGTCAAATAACATTATTTTCACTTATGCATCCGTTCAATTATCATTCTGTTAAGCTTGGTCTCGAATTTATAATTCTATCTGAGAAATGTTTATTTATGATCGTTCACTACATTGTTCCTCATTTGATATTTAGCTATCATTGAAAGATTCATTCTAATCCTACTCACACCGTATGATAGATTTAATTTATTTATTCATTTTTATTTCTAAATACGCATTACTATCCCTAGATTTATCACATACTTATTGTGTATTATATTTTCCTTGTGATGTAGATACAAGTGATCTTTCTCAATCTCAAATATTGAGTAGCTATTCACAATTAAACAATTGTTGAGTCTTCATATATGGAGACATGGTTTATTTGTTTCTATACTTATTTCTTTATTATATCATGAACCAAAGTACAACCTTAACATAACATATAGAATAATAGAAATAAATACTTTAGAGAAAACATTTTATACATCAAAAGAGTTGTCAAAGCTAATGTATAACATAAGTTTCAAAGTCATCTAATACATCATATGAAAGTGATTAGGACATAACCAGTACATCACATATGAAGTCTGAAAACTAGTGACATTAGACTATGAAATCTCTCTGTCCTCGTAACATGAAGACTCATTAATCCACTTAAAGCACCCCGAAAAGATGTTTGTCCACGCGTTTTCTTGTTTGGATCGTCGGACCCTATATTTATGAGGTTCTAAGTCTATGTCCCAACGGAATAGATATAAGTCCAATACTAATATAACATGGAAAATAAAATGATCAACACCTAGGCACATCATTCAAGATCAAAACATAGAATGAATCCTTAAAAATAATTCAACATAGATGAGAAAACCTTTCAATAATGTGAATTCATATTTTAGAAATACTTTTCACAATCATGATCAAAATAATATTTGAGAAAACCTTTAACAAAAGCATTAATTCTTTGCATCAAAATCTTCTCATGATCATTTACAATAACTTCATAAAAACATGCATATCATCATAAGTTCATAATTCAAAGGTTCGTGAGTTTATCATAGGTTAATAGTTGAATAGGCATGGGTCAACATAATTTCTACTAAATATCATGTATTAACATTGAATCATGCATTAGAAGAATTAATTAACAATAACCAATCAACATTGAATGAAAATAATAAAGTTTGAATTGAAAATCCTAACTTGAATCAATTGAAATGGAAGGAAGGAATCGTTCAACTAGGACCTAATGGAGGAAAGGAATCCATGGGTGAATTCCCATGTACCTTGTTCCTTTATACCCAAGAACGATGGATAATTGAAGAATTTAATGGAATCCTAGAACTTTTTATTCTTTATTAGGTTGAGGGAACTGTGGGAGGATGGATTTGGTAAAGTTTGGGGAATTTAGTAGAATCAAAGTGGGTTATTTGGTGCATAAAACATTATATAGGGATTAGTATAGAATGTATGATTATATTGTTGTGATTTAAATTAACTAGGGAAAAGATCCAAAAGCCCCTTACAAAAAATGACTTTCCATAACTATTTCCTAATAAATGGATACAAACTTGGTTGATATAAAAATAAGCATATCGGCCTTTTTGGAGCGTTATAGAAAATCACAGCTTACCATTAACAAAAGCGATAATGTTCCACCCTTAAAGGACATAATAGTTGGTCATATAAGCTTAATTATGTGATGTTGGCTTTAGACACCAAGGGGGATACTTAAGAGAACAACATTGGAGGGGTGGGGGTCGCTTAAGGAACCAGCCCTTATCTTTTACCAAGGCTTCTCAAGCGACTAAAGGGCCACTTAAACGAATTAGGGTCAACATAAGCAACTAAGGCTCTACTTAAGAGAAGCGTGCCTCTTAGGGGGGGGGTCACTTTATCGAGCTTACCATTAACAAAGAGACAATGTTCCACTCTTAAAAGGACGTAATAACTTCTTTATAAAGCATGATTAATCAATATAAACGGGCACCACAAGTGAGAATAAGCAAAACCACGATCTAACATCAAACTAAGGTTTGTATAAATAACGACTAAATGTAATTATGCAGAAGCTGAATATAGAAGGCATATTAAATTTAAAATAGCAAGCAGATAACTGAAAATAAATAACCCAAAAACATAAGCCTCAAAATATATTTGAAAGCCTTTATGAAAATGAGTTGTAGGAAAGGTCTATGACTAATTATAATTTTATGAAACGAAGAGGACTAAATAAATTAAATAAGGGGTTTTCCTCATAAAATAAGGACATACCAACACGATTGTGACCTAATAGGAAATAGTACTAATCGCGAGATTTTTTTGAGCTTCAGAAACTACATTATAAAATAATATAACACATGAAGGTATATGGTCATTACTTTGAAAATTATTGAGGGTTAGATATGTGCCCCAGTTTGAGTAAATCAGATATTACAAATCTTTTATGGTTAAATAAGGAGAATAAATACATGAAAGGATGTGCTAATCATTCAAATAGACATTCATTTGATAATTACATAACGAAAACAACTGAATACAATATTAATGAAAAATTATGAGACTCGATTATGGAATATACTAATACCGTCAAACTTTATAAAAACTAAATGTAGTCAAACTTTTATCCCAAATGAAAGAGCGCTTTGTACCTTGCCAAGTGCACACAACTAGCTGACATAAATCCAGCAATATGATGAAAAAGAACTAACATATTTTGCCAACACCGTGGATTCATCCTTTATTACCCATGTTGACATATAGGTTTGGGACATAAAGATTTCTACTAAAGGTCTATATATTAATGGATGGTGACCCTTTATTCTTATGTTTTCTTGGTAATATATAAAGTTGGATGTTCAATTGATCATGACAAATGCAATAACTAAAGAGTATGAAATTTAGCAAACTAAGGTTCAAGGACATGATTTTTTTTCTATTTTGAGGTCCCATGGGAATTACCATAGAGCAATCCTAAATTTAAGTTTAAAACATATATTCACATATTATTCATGAAGAAGAACTAAAATATCATGAACCTTATTTAAACTCAAAGATATGTATTCCTCTCATATGCAACTCCTCATACGTAGATCCTCCTCTAAAAGGTGAGCAAGCTCTCTGTATAATTTATACCTTGATCCACCATTTGTTTTTGTATGGGAGAATACTCACTGAAATTGGGTGAACCACCTGATTGCACCAGGACCATCTTTGCAGGAAGGGCAGTGTCATTTTCTCTTAGGATCATTAATCATATTAATAGTTTATTTTTCAAAACATTCGAAGAATTGTTTTAACCAAAAACATTTCTTTTGCTCCTCATAATTTATCTATGTTATATCGGGGTTCTCATCTAATTCATCATCAGTAAAAAAATTCACTTAATTAGATGATCCAACATTGTTAAGAAAATCCAATCTTTTAATAGTTTGATTACCACAAGTACTTTTCTTGTTTTCCAAATGTCCTTAAATGGGATTCTTAGGAATCCATGGAATCTTTCCAATGCTGCTTTTTTCATCGTGGTTGTCAAACCTTCTTGTACAAACAAAGAAGTCATCATTTCTCTCACAAATAAAACTATTCATTGATGAGTTATTACAAAGCTTCCCAACCATTTTATTGTTGTTGGAACTCATATTTGTATTAACCTAGAAAATATTTCACTAATCATTGAAGAAGGAAAGAAAGAGTGGAACTTCATTGTGCATTTCTTTGGCTTTTATAACTTTTGGGGTGCTAGACTAGAATATTAGTTCCCATGACCATAAATAGTAACATATTTATAAATTGAAAGCTAGTGTTTTATCTACACTACATTTACATAATAAGAATACTACTTATATGTAAATCAGAGGCAAGAAGGGAAAAAAATATATATAATATATTATAAAGGATTTCCACAAAGGAAATAACCTTATTCTTAGCTGATTTTACTTTTTAGGTTTGATAAATAATTGGAAAAGAGTTTATCAAATAATGCATTTCCTTATTTAGCTTGCCTTTTTAGATTAGATAAATAAAAGGAAAAGTGTTCATTGCATCATTCATATATTTATCTGATAAAACTTTTATGGTTAGATAAACTAAAGGATTAGAGATATTAAAATCATTTATATAATTATTTGATTTTCCTTTTTAGATTAGATTAATGAAACGATAAAAGTTTACGAAATCATTCATATCCTTATCTAATTAGTTTATGAAATTTTCCATAACCTTAACTTATTTACTTATTAAGGTTAGATATATTAAAGGGTGAGAGTTTATAAAGTCATAATAACATTAACTTATTTAACTTTTTAGTTTATATAAATTAAACAACAAGATTAAATGAGAAGTTCCATTGCATGTCAACTTTCATCAGTTGATAAACTTTTCATATTCTTTTGTTCTTATGTATAAAAATTTTCTTCCTACCAAACATCCCAAAATATCTTTAAATAAACTTTTATAAGTTATAAATAATAATTTTCTAGTGCTTCAATAGTTTTTTTTTTCCATCCTCATGAACACACATTGTGTATCATATAAAAATATTCACACTACCAAATTAAAGTTCATATATACTTTTGAAGTTCAATTATATATGTTCATGTATGTGGTAGATGTATTAATAGATACGATGTCAAATATTCACTTATGCATCATTTCAATTGTCATTCTATTAAGCATGGTTTTGAATTTATAATTCTATTTGAGAAATGTTTATTTATGATCGTTCACTGCATTTTTCCTCATTTGATTAGCTATCATTGAAAGATTTCATTCTAATCCCACTCAGAACGTATGATAGATTTAAATTTATATATTTAGTTTTATTTCTAATTACCCATTACTAATCCTAGATTTATCACATACTTATTGTGCGTTATGTTTTTCTTGTGATGGAGATACAAGTGATCTTTCTCAATCTCAAGTATTGAGTAGTTATTCACAATTAAACAATTGTTGAATCTTCATCATATGGGGACATGGTTTATTTGTTTCTATACTTATTTCTTAATTATGTCATGAACCAAAGTATAAACTTAACATAACATATAGAATAAAAGAAATAAATACTTTAGAGAAAATATTTTATACATCAAAAGAGTTGTCAAAGCTAATGTATAACATAAGTCTCGAAGTCATCTAATACATCATCCTAAAGTGTTTAGGACATAACCCATACATCATATACAAAAGTCAGAAAACTAGAAATGACATAATACTATGAAGTATCTTGGTCCTCGTAACATGAAGACTCACTAATCCACTTGAAGCACCCCCAAAAGATGTTTGTCCATGAGTTTCGAGGTTGGATCGTCGGACCCTATATTTAAGATGTTCTAAGTCGAAGTCCCAACGGAATAGATAAAAGTCAAATACTTATATAACATGGAAAATGAAATGATCAACGCCTAGGCACATCATTCAAGATCAAAACACAGAATGAATCCTTAAAAAGAATTCAACATAAATGAGAAAACCTTTCACTAATATGAATTCATTTTTGAGAAATACCTTTGACAATCAAAATCAAAATATAATTTCAGAAAACTATTCACAATAACATTAATTATTTGCATCAAAAGCTTCTTATGATCATATACAATAACTTCATAAAAACATGCCTATCTTTATAAGTTCATAATTCAAAAGTTCGTGAGTTTATCATAGGTTAATAGTTGAATAAGTACGTATCAACATAATTTCTATTAAATATCATGTATATGCCTTTAATAAGTCCTCCACCTATTCTCGATTACATTGAATCATGCATTAGAAGCATTAATTAACAATAACAATAACTCATGATCACGCCTCAAGATACCACAGAGACGCGGACACGGGACCTAGGACCACATGCGATCCCAAGCTAACCCTCCTGGCATGATCATAAGCATACTAAAGAGTATAAACTGAATGCGGAAGCTAAATCATAATTTAAAATTATAAGAATGAGAATACCCATATACTATAAATGATATAAATGGAATACGGATGTGTTTAATACAAAAAAGTTATTAATTCACTACTAAGCTGAAACTAGCTATGTCTTAAATAAGCCTTTAACTAACTAGAAATGATAAGACAAGCCCCAGTTAAATCTAGCAAAAACTGAAACTAAATGACTAAAAGACTGAAATGAACTCATGACTCTTGTCCTCGGAGAATGAGGACTCACCACTAATTCTGCTAAACTGGAGATCAGGAATTGATCTAAGAGTGATCTGGATGCTGAGAAACTTAACCTACATTACGAGAAGATGTAGCGCACGTATGCGTCAGTACTTGGAAGTTATTCAACATGTAGGATAAAATAAAGGTGAAATAAAACAGAACTGAACAAGCACTAAAGCAAGTATAATATTCAGAATATGATATAGTGAATTCGGACTAAACTGGATGCAATGACCAAATTTATAACATGCTGAGACTGAATACTAACTGAACTGTAAATATGGTCCATGCATTAGAATCTGACTGAAATGTGGGAGCTACTTTTAACAGATAATAAAACCACACAACCTAAATGTGGAGTCCGATGTATACGCCCCATCAAGATGACCCAATATACCCTAATAGAGGTATAAAAGTATGCTAGCATGATCACTAAATTGATGCCCACAGAAAGGACTTACAACCTACTTGTCTGGTAGTTCTAGAACTATTTGGGTACACTAAACACTATTCCAACTCGGTATTATGCTACTCCCAATGAATTAAGTGATTACCATATTATGACTGAATTTCTGTAAATACTAGATAACTCAAAACTGAACATGCAAACTGAGAATGCAACAATTAATTTGATAATGATGCATTAATAACTAAGGCATGTATATCTGAAGTAACTGAAATATCTGACCTAGGATGTGTAGTTCAAGAAATAAAGAAATACAGAGCTAAGGTTCTGGAATTCATCCGATAAACTGAAAAATAACTTTACCCTAGGTTTAATCATGATAAGAGAATCAAGAACTAACTGAAAGCTAGGGATCTGATGGGTGAAAGGAACCCACTAGTGAAATCCCACATACATGGTGATGAATTCCACGTAGAAATCATTAGATTTTGGGGCAGGATCTGATGGATCCTTGTAACGTACTTGAAGTAGGGTTCTTGACCTTTTTCTCCTATCTTGCTTCTATTTTTTCTATGTTTTGATTAATGATTTGACTTAGGTATGTGTTAGTTATGTTTCTAGGATTAAACTTACTAAAACCTCATAATTTAGGGTCTAAAAGACGTAGCTTAGGGGTTAAATGAAATAGGAAAAGACTAAAAGACCCCTAAATTAACTGTTGTCGGAGTGACCGACGGACCTGGTCCACGGAATGTGGTCCTATCTAAGGTCCTTATGTCCTGGCCGTTGTCTGTGGACCAAGATCGATGGACCTGGTCCACGGACAGTGGTCCTATTTACGGTTTGTCCTGTTCCTCTGTAGTTTGATTAAGAGATTGGCTACTCACGACCAAGATCGACGGACCTGGTCCACGAACCGTTGTCGAATCTACGGTCCTTCATGTTTCTCCGTAGTTTTATTCATATAATGGGTTCTGAGGACCAAAATCGATAGACCTGGTCCTCGGACTGTGGTCCAATCTGCATTTTTTCTTGCTCCTTCGTAGTTTGATTCAGAGAATGGGTTCTGAGGACCATGATCAATGGACCTGGTCCACCGACCGTGGTCCAATCTACGGTCCGTGTAGTTCCTCCGTTGTTTGATTCAGAGAATGGGTTCTGAGGACCACGATCGACGGACCTGGTCCACGAACTGTGGTCCTACCTATGGTCCTTAGGTCCTGGCCATCGTATGTGGACAAGATCGACGGACCTGGTCCACGGACCGTGGTCCTAGCTACGGTACATAGGTGGCCTCCGTAGATAGCACCTGTACTTTTGGAAAATCTGAATTTTGGTCTATCTAGGGTGCGGGTTGTTTCATTATCTCCCCCTTGAGGACATTTGTCCTTGAATGAAGACTAAACTAGCTGAAATGGAGGAAGAGGGTTGCAATCCCTACAACTAAACACTGAGGACTTATCTGAGTTCCAAGAATATGCTAATACGCTGAAAATGCAAGTACAAATTGAGGGAACATGATTCTAAGTCTGAATTCACGCATCAAAAACTGAAAAACTAAAGAGGAACTATTACCTCAAGCTGGAGTGGAACCGGAAGGGAAGAGGTGAGGATACTTGGCTTTCATGGCTGCTTCTGCTTCCCAAGTAGTTCCCTTAATGGACTGACTACTCCACAAAACCTTGACTGAAGCGACTTCTTTGTATCTCAACCTTCTAACCTGACTGTCAAGAATCTCAACTGGTAAATCCTTATAAGAAAGACTATATTTCACCGCCACTCTCTCTAATTACAGTACAGAGGCTGGATTCCCCACACACTTCTTCAAGAGCATGTGGAAGACTGGATGCACTGCTGCTAGTTCTGCTGGCAACTCTAAATTATAAGCCACCTTGCCAACCCTTTTCAAGATATTTTAAGGGCCTACATATCTAGGGCTGAGCTTCCCCTTCTTGCCAAATCTCATCACTACTTTCACACGTGACACTTTCAGGAAAACCCAGTCATCAACTTGAAACTCTAGTTCCCTTCTCCTTAGTATGCATAAGACTTTTGACGACTATGGGTTGTCTTAAGTCTATCTCTAATGAGTTGCACTTTCTCAATAGCATAAAGGACTAAATTTGTCCATATCAAAGTTTTTTCACCTACTTCAAACCAACCAACAAAAGATCTACTTCTACAGCCATACTGTGCCTCACAAGGGGCCATCTGAATGCTGGAATTGTAGCTATTGTTGTAGGCAAACTCAATAAGAGGAAGGTGATCATCCCAACTACCCTTGAAATCGATCACACAAGCACTCAACATATCCTCTAGGGTCTAAATTGTACGCTCTGCCTATCCATCTTTCTGCGGATGAAATGATGTGTTATGATTAACCTGAGTACCAAGACCCTTCTGAAATGACTTCCAGAAATAAAGGGTATATTTAGGACCTCTATTTGAGATGATAGACAAATGAACCCCGTGCAACATCACTACCTCATTAATGTAAAGCTTGGCACTGTCCTCCGTTAAATCTGTAGTCTTGACCACTAAAAAGCGAGAAGACTTAGTAATGCTATCTACTATCACCCAAAAGGAGTCATGTTGTCTGCGAGTAGGAGGTAACTCTTTGATGAATTGATCACTTCCCACGTCCTAGTAGGAATTCCAATCTCTTGAGTCATACCCCTTGGTTTGTGATCTTCTACCTTGACTTATTGCAATTGGGGCACTAGTCACAAAATCTGCTATATCCCTCTACATGCCATTCCACCAATAGACTTCCCGAAGATCACCATAGATCTTAGTGGCACCTGGATGAATAGAATATCTGGAGTTATGGGCTACTGCAAGAATATGATGTCTCAACTCGCCCACATCAGGAACACATAATCTACCCTGGTAGCAAAGTACACCATCTCCCCTTGGGAGAAATCCTTCACTCTCTAATTATGGACTACACCCTTAAGTTCAAGCAAGATTTGATAACTGTCTTGTTTTTCCTTAACCTCCACTATCAAAGAAGATTATTACCCATTCTGAACTGTTACACAACTGTTTGATATGCTCATAAGGTAAACTCGCAAACGAGAAAGCCTGTGAACATCCTTCACTAGTTCCTTCCTTTCTTCCTGAACATGGGTTACACTACCCATAGATAATCTTCTAAGAGAATCTGCTACTACATTCACCTTACCAGGATGATAATGCACACTCATATCATAATCCTTAAGAAACTCAACCCATCTCCTCTGGCAAAAATTCAACTTTTTCTAGGTGAACACGTATTGAAGGTTCTTATGGCCAGTGAACACATCTACATGACCACCATATAAGTAGTTCCTCCAAATCTTCAGTGCAAACACCACTGTTGCAAGCTCGAGGTAATGAGTTGGATAGTTCTTCTCATGCACCTTAATATGTCTAGAAGCATAAGCTATAACCTTTTCTTGATACATCAACACACAACCTAGGGCAACTCTGGATGCATCACGATAGATCACATAACCATCTCAAACCTCTTGTAGAGTCAAGACAGGATCTGTAGTCAATCTAGTTTCAATTCTCCAAAGATTTTCTCAAAATCATCGGACCATTGAAATTTGACCTTCTGCTGAGTCAACCTAGTCAATGGTGAGGCTATGGATGAAAATCCTTCAACAAACTTTCCCTAAAAACCCTCTAGGCCTAAGAAACTTCTGATATATGTAGCAAAGGTAGGTCTGGGCCATTGTTTCACTGCTTCTATCTTCTGCGAATCCACTCGGATCCCCTCGCTAGATACAATGTGACCAAGGAAAGCAACAGATTGCAAACAGACCTCACATTTGCTAAACTTAGCGAATAACTGGCTATCTTTGATAGTCTGCAGAACAACTCTCAAATGACTCGCATGTTCTTCCTCATTACTAGAGTAAATGAGGACATCATTAATAAAGACGATAACGAACAGGTCCAAGTATTGTTTGAGCACTTTGTTCATCAAATCCATGAAAGCTGCAGGAGCATTGGTTAGTCCAAACGACATAACCATAAATTAATAATGACCATACCGAGTTCTAAAGGGTGTTTGCAGAATGTCACTATATCTTACTCTAAGCTTATGATAACCTGATTTGAGGTCTATCTTCGAGAAATGGATAGCACCCGAAAGTTGGTCAAACAAGTCATAAATCCTGGGGATGGGATACTAATTCTTGATTGTGACTTTGTTCAACTGTCTATAGTCAATGCACATTCTTAGAGAACCATCTATCTTCTTTACGAACAACACCGGTGCACCCCATGGTCAAATACTAGGTCTAATGAAGCCCTTATCTAGAAGGTCTTTTAAGTGCTCTTTCAATTTCTTAAGCTTTGTTGGATCCATTCTTTAAGGAGGAATAGAAATAGGCTTGGTATATAGAAGAAGATCAATTCCAAATTCGATTTCCCTTTCTGGAGGAGTCTGGGAAGATCTTCTTGAAATACTTCTGTAAACTCAATGACTACTTGAACTGGCTTAAGAGTTGGGGTTTCGGAGCTAGAATCCTTAACACGAACTAGATGATAGAGATAACCCTTAGAGATCATCTTTCTGGCGTTAAGGTAAGAAATGAATCGACCCATAAGCGCTAAGCTACTACCCTTCCATTTGAAGATTGATTCGTCTGGATAATTAAAACGAACAATCCTAGTTCTACAATCAACTGAGGCATAATAGGAATATAACTAATCCATGCCTAGAATGATATCAAATTCTACCATTTCTAACTCTACAAGATCTACCTAGGTGATTTTTTGAGAGACTATGACAGGGCAATTTGTGTATACCTGACATGCTATAACTGGGTCACCAACTAGAGTAGAGACTGAGAAAGGTTCTTATAGTGTTTCTGTACTAACACTGAATTGGACTGATATGTAACGAGTTACAAAGGAAAGAGTAGCCCCTGTATCTAACAATGCATATACATCAAGGTCAAAGACTCGTAATGTACCAGTGACTACATGAGGAGAACCTTCCTGATCCTGGCGAGCTTGAAGAGCATACAACCTGTTCTGGCGCTGACCACCACTTGTACCAGATGAGTTACCCTACTGAGTTGGGTGACTTGTTGGTGCTGCTGAAGTTGTAGACTTAGCTCTACCATTACCGCCTCCTTGACCCTTTCTAGAAGGACAATTCCTCAACCTGGGACCAGACTGAACGCACCCAAAACATCCTTCCTTTCCTGCGAGGCACTCTCCTGGATGGTTCTTACTACACTTAGGGCAAGTGGGGTAAGTCTTGGTGCATGAAACACTTCCCTTAGACTTAGAGCATGGTGCTCTAACCTTCTGGTCGTACCTGTTCTTGGAGTATGGAACACTAGCTGACGAAGGGGTTGGGGCTGAAAACTTTTGCTAACTTTACGAGAAATTTCCTACTGTTGAGAATAGTCATACTTCCCAATCCTAGCCTTCTTATTCTCTTTTGCCTATTCCCTAAGCTTATCACCCTCAACCTGTTGAGCATGAGTCATAAGCCTAGAGATATTCATATCTCCCAGTAACATAGAATTTCTGCACTCAGTTTTCACCAAATCTGGCACTCCATACAAGAACTTATTCATCTGATCTCTAGAGTCAACAACCATGTGAGGAGCATACATGGAGAGTTGGTTAAATTGAGCCCATACTTTGGGACTTTCATGTTTCCCTGCCTTAAATTCATGAAATCCTGAGCCTTTGCTTCTCTCAACTCTGTTAAATTCATGAAATCCTGAGTCTTTGCTTCTCTCAACTCTGTTGGGAAAAACCTTTCCCAAAAGGTCTCACTAAAGCACTCCCAAGTAATAGGAGTTGGATCTATACCCCTATTTTTCTTCCACTGAGTGTACAAGATATGAGTCACATCTTTCAACTGGTATGATGCCAACTCAACCTGATCCTCCCACTCACCTGCATCACCTCAAAGATCTTCGTGACCTCATCCATGAAATTATGGGGATCCTCACAAGTTTGTGATCCTAAAAACTCAGGTGAATTCATTCTAACAAAGTCACAAACCCTTGCTACTGTTGATCCATCATTTTTATTCATAGGAGCTTGAACCTAATTGTTCTGGTTGGCCACACTCTAAGCCAATATCTGAATGGTGTTCCTAAACTCATTAATGGAGACTTCCTTATTTGGGACTGGAGGAGCTGCATTTGCATTTCTGGCTAGTAGTTCCGGTACAATTTGGGTACGCTAAACCCTAGTCCAACTCGGTATTATGCTACTCCCAATAAATAAAGTGATTAACATATTATGACTGAATTTCTGTAAATATTAAATAGCTCAAAATTGAACATGCAAACTGAGAATGCAACAATTAATCTGATAATGATGCATTAATAACTGAGGCATCCAAATCTTAATAACTGAAATGTCTGACCTAGCATGTGTAAATTCAAGAACTAAAGAAATACAGAGCTAGAATTCTGGAATTCATGCGATAAACTGAATAATAACATTACAATCTAATTTGGAACAAATATTTAATACAGACCATGGTCCAATCTACGGTCTGTCCTGTTCCTCCGTAATTTGATTTAGATAATGGGTTCTGAGAACCAAGATCGACGGACCTGGTCCATGAACCGTGATCCTACCTACGGTCCATAGGTCCTGCTATAGTTTGTGGACCAAGATCGACAGATGTGGTCCATGGATCGTGGTCCTAACTACGATCTACAGGTGGCCTCCGTGGATGGCACTTGTACTTCTGGAAAATCTGAATTTTGGTCTATCTAGGATACGAGTTGTTACAAATTGAAATGGAAGGAAGGGACCGTACAACTTAGGGACCCAATAGAGGAAAGGAATACATGGGTGAATACCAATGTAACGTTTTCTTTTATGCCCAAGAACAATGGAGAATTGAAGACTTGAACTGAATCCTAGCACTTTTTTCTTCTTCATTAGGTTGAGGGAATTGTTGGAGGATGGATTTGGTAATGTTTGGGAAAAATAGGAGAATCAAAGTGGGTAATTTGGTGCATAAAACGTTATATTGGGATTAGTATAGAATGTCAAATTATATTATTTTGATTTAAATTAACTAGGGAAAACACCCAAAATCCCCTTACAAAAAATGTTTTTTATAACCATTTCCTAATAAATGGGTACAAACTTTCTCGATGTAAAAATAAGTATAGCTGCCTTTTTGGGGCGTTATAGAAAATCATAGCTTACCATTAAAAAAGCGATAATGGTCCACCCTTAAAGGACATAATAGTTTGTCATTAAACTTAATTATGTGATGTTGTCTTAAGAGACCAAGGGATAAACTTAAGAGAACAACATTGGAGCAGTGAGGGTCGCTTAATCAAACAACCCTTGTCTTTTACCAAGGCTCTCAAGCGACTAAAGGGTTGCTTAAACGAATTAGGGTTAACTTAGGAAACTAAGCCTCTGCTTAGGAGAAGGGCGCCTCTTAGGGGGTTTCACTTAATCGAGCTTACCATTAACAAAGCGACAATGTTCCACACTTAAAGGACATAATAGTTACTTCTTAAATCATAATTAATCATGTAAATGGGCACCACAAGTGAACATAATCAAATCCACGATCTAACATGAAACTGAGGTCTGTATAAATATTGACTATATGTAATTAATACAAAAGCTTAATATTGAAGGCATATTGAAAATACCAAACCGATAACTGAAAAAGATAACCAAAAAACATAATTGAAAATACCAAACAGATAACTGAAAAAGATAACCAATAAACATAAGCCTCAAAATTTATCTGAAAGCCGCTATGAAAATGAGTTGTAGGGAAAGGTCTATGACTAACTGTAATTGTTTGAAACAAAGAGGACTAAACAAATTAAATAAGGGGTTTACCTCAAAAGATAAGGACATACCAACACGATTGTTACCTAATTGGATATAGTATTAATCGTGAGCTTTTTTTTAGCTTCAGAAATCACTTTATAAAATAATATAGCACATGAAGGTATATGGTCATTACTTGGAAAATTATTGAGTGTTAGATAAGATACTAGTTCGAGTAAACCAGATATTATAAATCTTTGATGGTTAAATAAGGAGAATAAATACATTAAATGATGTGCCAACCATTCAAATAGATATTCATTTGATAAATACATAACGAAAACAATTGAATTCAATATCAATGAAAAATTATGAGACTCAATTATGGTAAATACTAATACCATCATACTTTATCAAAGCTAAATGGAGTAAAACTTGTACCCCAACTAAAAGATCGCTTTGTACCTTGCCAAGTGCACACAACTAGCTGACATGGATCCACTTATATGATGAAAAAGGACTAACTTGTTCTGCCAACACCATGGATTCATCCTTTATTACCCCTGTTGACATATAGGTTTGGGACATAAAGATTTTTTCTAAAGTTCTATATCTTAATGGATGGTGAGACTTCGTTCATATGTCTTCTTGGTGTTGTATAAAGCTGAATGTTCAATTGATCATGACGAATTCATTAACTAAAGAGCATGAAATTCAGCAAACTAAGGTTCAAGGACATGAATTTTCTATATTTTGAGGGGCCATGGGAATTACCATAGAGAAATACTAAATTTTAGGTTAAAACATATATTGATAGATTATTCATGAAGAAGAACTAAAATATCATAAACCTTGTTTAAATTCAAAGAGATGTATTCCTCTCGTATACAACTCCTCATATGTATCTCCTCCTCTAAAAGGTGAGCAATCTCTTTGTGTAATTTATACCTTGATCCACCTTTTGTTTTTGTGTGGGACAATATTGACTTAAATTCGGTGAACCACTTGATTTCACCAGGACCATCTTTGCAGGTAGTTCAATGTCATTGTTATTTAGGATCATTAATCATATTAATAGTTAATCTTTCAAAATATTTGAAGAATTTTTTTAACCAAAAAAAATTCTTTTGCTCCTCATAATTCATCTCTGTTATATCGGGGTTCTCTATAATTCATCATCAGTAAAAAACTCATCTTAATCACTTTCATCATTAGAAAAATCCATTTTATTAGATGATCCAACATTGTTAAGCAAATCCAATATTTTTATACTTTGATGACCACAAGTATTATTCTTGTTTTCCAAATGTCCTAAAATGGGATTCTCAAGAATCCATGGAATCTTTCCAATACTACTTTTTTCATCCTGGTTGTCAGACCTTCTTGTACAAACAACGAAGTCATCATTTCTCTTACAAATAGAATTATTCTTTGATGAGTTATTACAAAGCTTCCTAACTATTTTATTGTTGTTGGAACTCATATTTGTATTAACCTAGAAAATATTTTACTAATCAAATGAAGAAGGAAAGTTAGAGTGGAAATTTTTTGTGCATTTCTTTGGCTTTTATAACTTTTAGGGTGCTAGTCCAGAATGTTAGTTCACAAGACCATAAATAGTAACATATTTATAAATTGAAAGTTCGTGTTTTGTGTACATTGCATTTACATGATAAGAATACTAATTATATGTAAATCAGAGGCAGAAAGGAAAAATAATTATATATATATATATATATATATATATATATATATATATATATATATATATATATATATATATATATATATATATATATATATATATATATATATATATATATATATATATATATATAATATTATAAAGAATTACCACAAAGGAAATAACCTTATCCTTAGCTGATTTTACTTTTTAGGTTAGACAAATAAATGGAAAAGATTGTAGAAATAATGCATTTCCTCATTTAGCTTGCCTTTGTAGATTAGATGTAACACCCCATATCCAAAACAGACCAAAAATCAGCTTTTCAGATATCTGCTCGTGCAATCCATGATCACTATCGACGTACCGTAGTCTGACCTACGGCCCGTACTGCACATACGTCAATTGTGACTGAAACTCTCCCATGACGCAGCCTAAAAGAAATTGACTAAGTGTCGATCCACGTACATACCTACGGTCCGTAAGTCAAACAACGGTCCATAGTTTATGTCCGTCGATTAACACCCCATTTACCTAGCCTCTGATATGAACCACGATTTACCAGTATGGTCCGTAGATGGACATACGGACCTTAGGTATGACCGTAGGTGAAAATTAGCAGACAGTTGGGCGAAAATGTTTTGGGTCAACTTCAATTGATTATATATCTTAGCACAAAATGAATTAGGTGTCCCATTACCTATTAAATCATAGATAGTTGAATTAGCTTTCCATATCCACCGAACTCGCTAAAACCAGATCTCCGAGTAAGAAGTTATGCCCGTTTTAGTAAAGGCCTGTCAAACAGACACAACCTACGGACCCAAACAACGAACCATCTATTGAAAGACATCCCGCCAGTCCATGTCGTTGTTTGGTCCGACAGAAATTAACTCAGCGTTCTTTTGATCTTTTCCTTCTTCATTTAAACCCTAAGATATGTTGTTTGACCCTAAATCATCAGATTTTAGTCAGTTTAAGCCTAGAATCATAACAAGAACTTGCCTAAGTCAAAATCATAAATAAAAAATTAGAAAATAAGAAGCAAGAAAGGAGAAAAAGGTCAAGAACCCTAGTTCAAGAACGCAACAAGGTTCCCTCAGTTACAGCCTCAAAATCTAAATATTTCTCCGTGGATTTCATCACCTGGTATATGGGATTTCACGAGTGGGATTCTTTCACCCATTAGATCCCTACTTTTCATCCAATTCTTCATTCTCTTATCATGATTAAACCTAGGGTTTCCAGAATTACATCAGATCATCATAAATTAGTTAAATATATGTACAAAATCAAATTGTAAAGTTATTATTCAATTTATCACATGAATTTCAAAATCCTAGCTATGTATATCTTTAGTTCTTGAATTACACATGCTAGGTCAGATATTTCATTTACTTCTGATATACATGCCATGCATCATTATCAGATTAATTATTGCATTCTCAGTTTGAATGTTCAGTATTTAGCTATCCTGTATTCACAAAATTTCAGTCATAATGTCTTAATCACTTTATTCATTGGGAGTGGAATAATACCGAGTTGGACTAGGGTGCAACGTACCAAATTAGTCACAAAACTACTAGCCAAGTAGGTTGTAAGTCCCCTCTGTGGGTATCAATTTAGTGATCACGCCAGCATGCCTTTGTACCTCTAGCAGGGTATATTTGGTCCTCTCGATGGGGAGTATGCATCGAACTTCACATTTAGCTCATGTGGTTTTATTATCGGTTATTAGTAGCTTCCATAGTTCAATCGGACTCTCCTGCATTGACGATATTTACAGATCAGTTTGCATTTAGTCTCAGTATTTTATAAATTTGTTCATTGCTTCCAGTTAGCTCAGAATTCAATCTATATCATGTTCCGATAATTATACTTGCTTTTGTGCTTGTTCCGTTATGTTTTTATTTTATCTTTACTCTATCATACATTCTTAGTACCTTCAAATACTGACGCATAAGTGCACTACATCTTCTCGTGATGTAGGTTTAGTATCTCAGCATAAAGATGTTCTTGGATCAATTTCTGATCTCTAGTCAGCAGATTTAGTGGTGAGTCCTCATTCTCCAAGGACAATAGTCATGACTTTCTTTTCACTATTTAGTCATTTATTTTCAGTTTTTGCTAGACTTAGTTGTGGCTTGTCCCATCATTTCTAGTGAGTTATAGAATATGGGTATTTCACCATCTTTTTATTTCAAATTATGATTTAGCTTACGCATCAGTTATTTTCATTAGTATGCTCATTATCATGCCACCAGGTTTAGCTTTGGATCACTTGTGGTCCTTGGACCCGTGTCCACGTCTCGAGGGTAGCTCGGGGCGTGATAAACTTGGTATCAGAGCACTAGGTTTAAGTGTCCTAGGATGTCTGAAAAGCCGCACTAAATAGATTCCTTTTCATGGGTGTGAAGTGCACCACATCTAATGAGAGAGAGGCTACAAAGTGTTTTAGGAAAACTTCACTTTCTTGTTACTCTTATCGTGCGTAAGGTATGATCTAGTTCCATTCTAACTCAACGTTCTATGTTTCAAATCATGCCTCCTCGTAGAGCTAACACCAGGAATGTGAATGCCAAAATGCAAAAGCAGCTCCTCCAGTCCCAAAATCAGGAAGTCTCCAATGCTGAGTTCAGGAATGACATACAGATGTTAGCTCAGAGTATGACTAGCTAGAACAATTGGGTTCATGCTCCTATGAATACAAATGGTTGATCAGCAGCAGCAAGGGTCCGTGACTTTGTTAGGATGAATCGCCTGAGTTCTTAGGATCACAAACTACTGAGGATCCTCAAAATTTCCTGGATGAGATCAAGAAGATTTTTGAGGTAATGCAAGTCACTAGGAATGATCAGGTTAAGTTGGCATCATACTAGTTGAAGGATGTTGCTCATATCTGGTACACATAGTGGAAGGAAAATAGGGGTACAGATACAACTCCTATTACTTGGGATTGCTTTAGTGAGACCTTTCTTGACAGTTTTTTCCCAGTAGAGTTGAGAGAAGCAAAGGCTCAGGAATTCATGAACTTGAGGAAGGGAAACATGACACTACAAGAGTATGGACTCAAGTTTAACCAACTCTCCAGGTATGCTCCTCACATGGTTGCTGACTCCAGGGTTCAGATGAATAAGTTTTTGTACGGAGTGTCAGATTTGACGAAAATAAAGTGTAGAAATGTTATGTTACTTGGAGATATGAACATCTCTAGGCTTATGACTCATGCTTAGAAGGTTGAGGGTGATAAGATTAGGGAATAGGATAAGGAGAATAATAATGCTAGGACTGGGAACTATGACTATTCTCAGCAAAAATTGGGTGGTGGAAATCGCTAGCAGAGTCAGCAACAGTTTTCAGCCCCAGCCCCTTCGTCAGCTAGTGTTCCATTCTCGAAGAACAGGTATGACCAGAAGGTTAGAGCACCGGGCTCTAAGTCCGAGGGAAGTGTTTCATGCACCAAGACTTACCCCACTTTCCTCAAGTGTGGTAAGAACCATCAGGGCGAGCGCTTCGCAAGAAAAGAAGGATACTTTTGTTGTGGTCAGTCTGGTCACATGTTGAGGGATTGTCCTTCTAGACAGGTTCAAAGAGGTGTAATGGTAGAGATCAGTCTACAACTTCAGCAGAACCATTAAATCGCCCGACTCAGCAGGGTAACTCATATGGTACAGGTGGCGGTCAATGCCAAATCAAGTCTTATACTCTTAACGCTCACCAGGATCCGGAAGGTTCTCTTGATGTAGTCACTGGTACATTACGAGTCTTTGACCTTGATGTTTATACATTGTTAGATCCAGAGGCTACTCATTCTTTTGTAACTCCTTACATAGTAGTCCAATTAGGTGAGAGTCCAAAAACTTTCTCAGAACCTTTCTCTGTCTCTACTCTAGTCGGTGACCCAGTTATAGCAAGACGGTTATATAGAAATTTCCCTGTCACAGAGTCTTGGAAAGTCACCTCAGCATATCTTGTAGAATTAGAAATAGTAGACTTTGATTTCATTCTAGGCATGGATTGTTTACATTCTTGTTACACCTCAGTTTTTTGTAGAACTATGATTATTCGTTTTCAGATTCCAGACGAACTAATCTTAGAGTGAAAGGGTAGTAACATGGCGCTTATGGGTCAATTCATTTCTTACCTTAAGGCCAGAAAGATGATCTCTATGGGTTATCTCTATCATCTATTTTGGGTTAAGGAGTTGAGTTAGTTTCAGTAGTCAGTGAGTTTCTAGAAGTATTTCCAGAAAATCTTCCCGGAGACCCTCCCGAAAGTGAAATCAACTTTGGAATTGATCTACTTCTAGATAACTAGCCTATTTATATTGCTCCTTACAAAATGGATCCAACAGATCTTAAGGAATTGAAAGAGATTTTGAAAGATCTTCTAGATAATGGTTTCATCAGACCTAGTATTTCACCATGGGGTGCACCAGTGTTGTTTGTAAAGAAGAAAGATGGTTCTCTAAGAATGTGCATTGACTATAGACTGTTGAACAAAATCACAATCAAGAATAAGTATCCCATCCCCAGTATTGATAACTTGTTTGACCAACTTCAAGGTGCTGGCCATTTCTAAAAGATAGACCACAGATCGGGTTATCATCAGCTTAGAGTCAGAGATAGTGACATTCTGAAGACAGACTTCAGAACTCGGTATGGTCATTATGAATTTGTAGTTATGTCGTTTGGACTATCCAATGCTTTTGCAACTATCATGGATTTGATGAACATGGTGATCAAACAGTACTTGGACTTGTTTGTTATCGTCTTTATTAATGATATCCTCATTTACTCTAGGAGTGAGGAAGAACATGGGAGTCATCTTAGAGTTGGTCTGCAGACTCTCAAAGATCACCAGTTATTCGCTAAGTTTAGCAAATATGAGTTCTGGTTGCAATTTGTTGCTTTCCTTGGTAACATTTTATCGAGCGAAGGTATTCGAGTAGATCCGCTGAAGATAGAAGCAGTAAAAAAGTGGCCCAGACCTACCTCCGCTACAGATATCAAAATTTTCTTAAGTCTAGCGGGTTATTACAAAAAGGATTGTGGAAGGATTCACATCCCATAGCCTTACCATTGACTAGATTAACTCAGAAGATGGTCAAGTTTCAATATTCAGATGATTGTGAGAAAAACTTTGCAGAATTGAAAACTAGATTGGCTACAGCTCCTAGCTTGAATCTACCAAAGGGTTCATATGGTTATGTGATCTGTTGTGATACATCCAAAGTTGTCCTAGGTTGTGTGTTGATGCAGCGAGATAAGGTTATAGCTTATGCTTCTAGAAATCTTAAGGTTCACGAGAAGAACTATCAAACTCATGACCTCGAGCTTGTAGCAGTAGTATTTGCACTCAAGATATGAAGACACTACTTATATGTTGTTCATGTAGATGTGTTCACTGATCATAAGAGCCTTCAGTATGTGTTCACCTAGAAAGAGTTTAATCTTCGCTAGAGGAGATGGCTTGAGTTCCTTCAGGAATATGATATGAGTGTGCATTATCATCCTAGTAAGGCGAATATAGTAGCAGGCGCTCTTAGTAGATTATATATGGGTAGTGTAGCCCATGTTAAGGTAGAAAGGAAAGAGCTAGTGAAGGATGTTCACAGGCTTGCTCGCTTGGGTGTTCGCCTTATGAGCATATCAGATAGTGGTGTAACAGCTCAGAATAGGGAAGAATCCTCTTTGGTAGTGGAGGTTAGGGAAAAGCAAGACAGTGATCCAATCTTGCTTGAACTTAATGGTGCAGCCCACAATCAGAGAGTGGAGGTTTTCTCCCAAGGGGGAGATGGTGTACTTCGCTACCAGGGTAGATCGTGTGTTCCTGATGTGTGCGAGTTGAGAAAGTGTATTCTTGCAGAAGCCCATAACTCTAGATATTCCATTCATCCAGGTGCCACTAAGATGTACCGCAATCTACGGGAAGTCTATTGGTGGAATGGCATGAAGAGGGACATAGCAGATTTTGTGAGTAAGTGTCACAACTGCAAGCAAGTCAAGGTAAAACATCAGAAACCAGGAGGTATGACTCAAGAGATCGATATTCCTACTTGAAAGTGGGTTGTAATCAATATGGATTTCATCACAGGGTTACCTCGTACTCGCAGACACCATGACTTCATTTGGGTGATAGTGGATAGGATGACTAGATCTTCTCTCTTTTTTGCGCTCAGGAATACAGATTTGCAGAGGACTATGATAAGCTTTATATTAATGAAATTGTGAGGTTACATGGACTTCCTTTGTCTATCATCTCAGACAGAGGTCCTCAGTTTAACTCTCATTTCTGGAAGTCATTTCAGATAGGTCTGGGTACTGAAATAACCTTAGCACAACATTTTATCCGCAGACAAATAGACAGGCAGAGCGTACAATTCAGACCCTAGAGGATATGTTTAGAGCTTGTGTGATCAATTTCAAATGTAGTTGGGATGATCACCTTCCTCTAGTTGTGTTTGCCTACAACAATAGTTACCATTCCAGCATTCAGATGACCCCTTATGAGGCTTCGTATGAGCGTAGATGCAAATCTCCTGTTGGTTGGTTTGAAGTAAGTGAAGCAGCTTTGATAGGGACAGATTCAGTCCTTTATGATATGTATAAACTGCAACTCATTATAGATAGATTTAAGACAACCCAATGTCGTGAGAAATCTTATGCAGATGTAAGGAGAAGGGAAGTAGAGTTCCAAGTTGATGATTGGGTTTTTCTTAAAGTGTCACCTATTAAGGGGGTGATGATATTTGCCAAGAAAAAGAAGCTCAGTCCTAGATATGTAGGCCCTTACAAGATCATGAAAAGGGTTGGCAAGGTAGCATATGAGTTAGAGTTGCCAGCAGAACTAGCAGCAGTGCATCCGGTCTTCCACATCTCGCTCTTTAAGAAGTGTGTGGGTGATCCAGCCTCTGTACTGCCATTACAGACTGTGGCAGTGAAAGATAGTCTTTGTTATAAGGATGTACCATGTGAGATTCTTGACCGTCAGGTTAGAAGATTGAAAAACAAAGAAGTCATTTCAGTCAAGGTTTTGTGGAGGAGTCAGTTCATAGAGGGAGCTACTTGGGAAGCAGAAGGAGCCATGAAAGCCAAGTATAGTCACCTCTTTCCTTCCGATTCCACTCCAACTTGAGGTAATAATTCCTCTTCAGTTCTCCAGTCATTCATGCATAAATTCAATCTTAGAATCATGTTCCCTCATTGTAATTGCATTTTCAGCGTATTTGCATGTTTTTGGAACTCAGGCTAGTGAGAAATTCAGTTCACAAGTTTTTAGTGGTAGGGATAACAGTTCTCTCACTCTATTTCAGCTATCTTAGTTTTCATTCAAGGAAGAATGTTCTCAAGGGGGAGATAATGTAACAACTCGTACCCTAGATAGACCAAAATTCAGATTTTCCAGAAGTGCAAGTGCCATCTACGGAGACTACCTATGGACCGTAGTGAGGACCACAATCCGTAGACTATGTACGTCGATCTTAATCCACAGACGACGGCCAAAACCTACGGACCGTAGGTAGGACCACGGTCCGTGGAACAGGTGTGTCGATCTTGGTCCACAAAAAAACTCAAAGATCTAAAACGACGACCAGAACATACGGACCGTAGGTACGACCACGGTCCGTGGACCATGTCCGTCGGAAATGTGTTGAACTATGGATTGTGAGTTGTTGGCTAAGATGTAAATATTATTAAGGATTGTGATAACTTACCAATGTGCCTTATTATGATGTGACTATGTAAATGTGCTAACCTCACTTATATGAATTCTAATAAAAGGACAATACTCATGCATTTCTTATTGAGCTATGATGATGATGATTATATAGGGGATAGACCCTATGACCTAAATTAAGCTATGATAATTAATAAAGACATTTCAAAAGGGACTCTAGCTTATCACCGAGTGAACTAGAGTGAGGAATGTCCCTTCCCACATAGGGAAGGTAGGATCACTAATGTACTCATGAGATTGTAGACTACACTGCCTGTAGCATAAAGATGGTCCCAACAATATCTCCAATTTCTTGAATTATGTTACCCACATAGGAATACTAGCTAGTGAATCCACCTAGATGCTATGTTCATGTTTTGATACTACCTTGGCAAGTAGTCCGCCTTCCTTCAGTAGAGGGTTCCAAGACACCGTATTCCATATTAGCTCATGTGGTCTATGTCGATTAAGGCAAGATGTTCCCAAAAGGTAAAATGAATTAAATTAATGAACTCTAACTAGGATGACCTTTGGGGTTTAGCTTAGTCTAGGTAGGGGTATGGGACTCTACTTAAATATTGCTCTAGTTAGTCTTGAGGGAATTCTTAGGACGATCTTCTTATATATGTATATGCTTATAATTGTACATGATATGTATATGATGATCTTTCATATTTATGATAATATATGATGATTGGTTTCACTTATGAACATGTCTTTGGTCTCCATTGCAAAGGTGTGATGATATGTACTCTTACTGATATGTTATGTGAACTTGGACGTTGATTATGGTTCTTGTTGAATTTACTTGAATGAGTAAGGTTATGGGCCCTTTATTTTACATTGCACTGTTTGATTTTAATGAGGGTTGATGAGTAGTTATCTTGCTTTGGTTATGTTGTAATGAACTCTTATTCATGCTTGTTGATGTTATGACTTGATAATAGAGTTTTCTTGATTATATGTTCTAGTATGTTAGTATGCATGATAGTCTTGGCTAGACTTAGTGTAATGAACATGGTCTTGGCTTGATGAATATGCATTAATGACTTGTATTGGTTATTGAATGTGCATAATGCTTTCTAAAATAAAAAAACATTCTTTAATGAAATGTCCCTTTTTAGCATTATTTTATGATGTGTTTGCATATGGTCTCATACTTAGTACAAGTGGTGTACTAACCCTACTTTCTACTTTTTCCCCCAACATTTTAGTTTCCGGTCGTTGAAGGGCTTTTGAGATGACTTTGAAGGAAGACTTGGAATTCTCACTCATCCAAGTAGGGTAGGTCCTCACTTTTCGAGGGCAATGCAACTATCAAGCTTTTGATGTTGTTCGAATTATAAGACTTCTAGTTCTTTCCTTTTCATTTGAGTACAAAAGATTTTATAGCCTACATGTGTGTTTGTGTGTGTGTGTGTGAGTGTGTGTGTGTGTGTGTGTTGTGTGCGCAGTAACAATAGAGGACTAAGTAATCTTCTTATATGAAGGGCGTATGTGTACTCGATATGAATATATTATGTGTCTGCGAGAGTTCTATGTAAAACTAAACATAGATATTGAAAAGTTTTAAATTTCCGCATTTTTACCAACGAATACAATGATGTAATCTAAGAGGCTAGTCATAGTCCTCAAAGAGGACAACGACGCCGGTTACGTCTAGGGGGTGCTCCCCAGAAGTGACATAAACATTGCGCTAATTTTGCCCCTCCTCCCAAATCTTATCAGGGCCTTCATCGAAGACACCCGTAGGAACACTCTCACCAACATTAACTCCAAAGACCATAGCCTCTTATTGTCACAACCCAAGGTAGACCTTAGGTGTAACATGGAATATAGAACCATGTGAGGCCCTTCCGATGCCATTTAGAATACATTATATAAGATAATAGAAGTTCAAGAGAATTTAAAAAACAAATTTCCAACATAAGAGTTTTATAAAAATGAAGTAGAAAATTAACCAGTATCTCTAAGTTGTCTAGTACAATGAGTGATCGGAACGTAACTCGTACATTACATAGAAATCTAAAACATAAAGACAATACGAAATAATGTCTTTGGCCTTGGAACATCAGGACTCATCAATCTTGGAAAGTATTCTCGCATGCTTCTAACCATACAAACTTAGCCTTCTTTTGGGCCAATATCGTCATTAGGGAGGTAATTGATGAAAATCCTTCAACAAACCTTCTATAGTAACAAACCAAAACAATGAAACTTCGATTATTCGAAGGGGATAAAGGTCTAGCCCAACTGTTAACTGCATCCATTTTCATAGGATCTACCTCAATACCCTTACTTGAAATAATATTACCTAGAAAACCCACGGACCTTAGCCAAAACTCGCATTCAATTGTAATCTTGTTCAAATGTCGCTATTCAGTATACATAAAAAGCTATCCATCTTTCTTTCTAACAAACAACACTGGAGCAACCCATGGAGAGAACTCGATCGGATGAAACTCTTATACAACACATTGATCATAGGATTGGAATATGGGTTTAATAAAAAAGATCTAAGTCTTTGCCGAAGAAAGTAGGTTGACCTACTAAAGAATTATGAAATGAGTGTTTTCTATCAACTCGACAAACAAACGGCGGTGGCGGATTCTCTTAGTTGGTAATGTATGGGTAGTTTTGCTTATATTGAGGATGATAGAAAGATGTTGGTTTGAGACGTTCTCAGATTTTCCCGATTGGGTGTTCAGTTAGTTGACTCTACCAAAAGAGGTGTTCATGCTTCACAACGGTTCAAAATTGTCTTTTGTGGTTGATGTGAAAACAAAGCAACGTCTTGGTTCAAATTTGATGAAATTGAAGGAAGTTGTGCTTAAAAAGTCTTTAAAGGCTTTCTCCCAAGGAGGAGATAGTGTTCTTTGTTATTAATGTCGTTTGTGTATTCCCGATGTAGATGACTTGAGATATAAGATATTGTTACAAACCCATAGTTCTTGATATTCCATTCACCCGGAAGGCACCAAGATCTATTGTGACATGCGGGAGATCTATTGGTTGAATAGAATGAAGAATGATATTGCAAAATTTGTGGCTAAGTTTCCTAATTGTGAAGAAGTAAAAGTTGAGCTCCAAAATCCAAGAGGGTTAATCTCAGGACATTAGCATTCCCACTTGGAATGGGAACATTTGAATATGGACTTCATTTTTGGTTTACTACGCACCCAACAACAACATGATTCGATTTGGGTTATTGCAGATCAAATGATGAAATTGGCTCATTTCATTCCTGTCAAGGTTTCTTATTCGGTAGAGGACTATGTCAATTTATAAATTAGTCAAATGTTTAGGTTTCATGGAGTTTCCTTATCCAGCATTTATGATCGTGGTACCCAATTGACTTCTCAGTCTTAGAAATCTTTCCAAAAGGGTGTTGGTAATCGTGCTAAGCTTAGTACGGTCATTCATCCGCAAACTGATGTGCAAGCAGAGCATACTATTCAAACCTTGGAAGACATTTTAAGAGCATGTGTAATTGACTTCAAGGATAATTTGGATGATAATATTTCTTTGATTGAGTTCACATATAAAAATAATAACCACCACTCAAGTATTTGCATGACTTCATTTGAGGGTTATATGGTATGATGTGTATATCTCCTATAGGTTTGTTTGAAGTGGGTGAAGTTGCTTTTATAGGTCCTAAATTGGTATATGAATGTATAGAGAAATTTTAACTTATTAAATAAAGGTTAAAATGGTTGAAAGTCCACAACAACAATATGTCGATTTTACAAGAAAATATCTTGAGATTGAGATAAATGATTGGTTCTAGTGGAAAATTTCATTCATGAAGGGTTTAATGAGATTTGGGAAGAAAGGGAAGCTTAGTCCCCTCTATGTGATCCCTTATCAGGTTGTGAAGCAAATTTGTAAAGTTTCTTATGAACTTGATTTGCCTAATGACTTGGCATCAGTGCGTGTAGTTTTCCACGTCTCCTTGTTAAAGAAGTGCGTTGGATATCAAACATCTATAATTCCCTTAGAATATTTGGGTGTTACAGAGAATATCTTCAATAAGGAAGTTTTGTTTGAGATCGTAGATCGACATGTTAAGAATATGAGAAACAAAGAAATTGCTTTGATGAAAGTGCTTCGAAGAAATAAGTAAGTTCAGGGTGCGACATGGGAGGCCAAGGCCGATATGATTTCCCATTATCCTTATCTCTTTTCTTCCATCGCTTTTATACGTTGAGGTATTGAGTTCCTTGGGGTCTACTATTTTGGTTTCATCTGTCTTAGACAGTCCCATGATTTCCTCACTTATGCATGTTCACGAAAAACATCAATTTTGAGACAATAAATCACTTCATTTCTAAATATTTTTGTGCATTTGAGTAAGATTTTCATATAGACCTCGTGATATGATACTTTGAACATGTATTAGTTGGGAGTTTATCTTTCCTTCTCGGATATGTGCATTTGTGTAATTGCATTCATGTTAGGTTGTTAGGGTAAGATCCTGAACTCTTTATTATTTCTTGAATCTCATTCGACGATGAATTTTCCTAAGAGGGACATAATGTAACAACTCGGATTAAAAAAGGGAAGAAAATTTCAGTTGTTGTAAGACATGGTGAAAGTGCAGAAAGACGCACACAAGGCTCGTGTACTGATACACACATTGTAGGTCCCATCGTGGATGGCAGTCCAAAGTTTTCCAAAAATTTCAAGTTCCAGTTGTTTTGTAATTGTTCACATGGAAGGTCTATAATCCAATACACGAGCCGTAGGTAGGCTTCGTATATTAGACCAAAACTTAGTTGAATTTTAGAATCAAAAGTGGAGAACCCCGACTAGGGATGTACAACCAATCGGTGGACCCATAAATCATATATGTGGTTGTTGTTAGGAGCCCAAAAGTGAGGGACTCTAAACTCATAGACGACAAGATAGGATAGTCCATGAGTTCATCGACAAATCGTAGATCGTCTCATCGATGAGGTCGGCAATTATTTTAATAGGGGATATTTGGTAGTTCACTAATTATTCTATACTAATACCATGTTATTATATCTTTTATAAGAATCCATATAAAAATGTTTTAACCCTAAGATATTCTAAAAGAATTCATTCTATCGAATTGTCAAAAGAAGAATAAGTTATCGTTTGATTATTTCTCTCTCTAGAATTTCAAAAAGAAAGTTATGGTTTTCATGTCAAGTCTCCAATTCCACCATTGAAATACAATCTTTTGGAATTAAGGTATGATAATTTTCATCCATGAAGTTCCTAAATTTTCCAATTTATCAAGTTAGAAATCTTTAATTAAGTTAGCATTTTTTTCAATGTCATGGGTTCCTTTCAATATTGATATAATTGATTGTGTTATGAACTATTATGCATGAATTTCTCTAATTCCACGATCTTATGATGAATCCCTATGAACCCGTGCTTAAACCATGTTTTCCAGTTTTTGATTATTTAAAGTGGACTTTGAAATATGAACGGGGAATTAAGCACAGAAAGGATTTATCATATACACAGAAAGCACGAATGTGAAAGTTTTTCTCACATAAAGGATTCTAAGTTTAAAATTTCTTCTCACCTAAAATTAATCAAAGTTAAGGAGATAGTCTAATGATGAGATAAGAGGTGATTACCCATGAACTCTAATGCAAAATACAAGAGATAATATCCCATATCTCATGCATGTTAAGGAACAATAATGAATATTTCGTGGAGTTATGCTTAGCAGCGAGTGGAAAAGTGGAGATTACCTATGTCCCATAAACTATGTGGAAGCATAGGTTGTCTAGATAGACAATAGCTAGTGGATCCACGTAAGCTAGAAGTTCATGATTCTTTTCTTGGCAAGTGAGAACACCTCTTTTGGGTGTGGGGTGTACACCAGATTCCATGTTAATAGCTCACATTGTCTTACATGTTTGTTATAGATTTCTACCATAAAAACGAATCAAGGTTACTTAAAGAAGCATCTCGCCAATGTATTAAAGGTGTTGGCTTGCATTGACAATGTTTTTACGAACTAAGTTGTACTAGAGCCTCGTAGTTGTTTCTTGAGTAAATTTTAAGTTAAAATGATTTACTTTAGTTTTCTTAGGCCGTGTATAATGTTTGTTTAAGTTTGGAGGTCAAACGCCCGAAAACGTCCACGACGTTCGAAGGTATGCCTTAGATTGTACTTGTGTGTCCTGGAGTGTTTGAGTGAATTTTACGAGTTCGTTTTCCTTGAAACTAAGGTGGGATGTTCCTAAGACTTAGATGACTTAGTTTAGAGGTGTAAAGTACGGGCACAACCCCACCTAGGACCCACAACAGGCCCTAGATGAAGGGCCCAAGTTTTTGGACAAAGCTGCCTACGACACTACCCAAACGACGGAGCAGTCTACTGGGCGTAAGCCCATCGATGCCCCGTCGACTGGGGGGCCGTAGTCCCATACTTAGTGGGAGTCTCATACCCATACCCCCCCTTGGTATGTCTCGTATGCCATCGACGCCCAGCAGCACGGGTCGTTGATCAATCGACGCCCAGTAGCTTAGGTCGTCGACTGGCCATCTCCAAAAGCTGCGAAAGTGGCTGCCTACTTGGGGTGTTTTTTCTAAATTCACCCCAAGTCTTTTAGGACCCTATGCTTATATTGTTAGTGTTTTTAGGTTATATTAAGTTAGTTTTAAACCCTAGACTTAGACAAGACCCCTCACTTCAAAATTCAACTCTCTCTTTAAAAATAAACTCTCCCGAAGTCACAATTGAATCTAAGACTCAAGGAGGGAAAGAAGGGCTGATTTGGACGTATGTCTTTACCAAAATTAGTGGGTTTCCTTTTATTAAAGGTATGGTATCTATTCTTGAATATCTTTTCATTCAAGGATCCAACTTCCAAAAAGTTTTCAAAGGGTTTCTAAAATTAAATTCTTCTATCTTTGATTTTAAGTATGGGTCCTCTTTTAAAAGTATTCTAATGTTTTAAGTGTGTTTATTCTTGTATGAATTGATGATTTCCATGTTAAAAATCCTAATGAACTCATGTTTATGCATATTTCAATTTCTAGCTTGAAAAAAATGGGTTGTATGAGCATGTTTGGGTAAATTATGAAATTTAGTTTTCTTGTGTTAAGTTGTTTATTTAGCTACTGCCTAAGAGTCTTATTTTTTATTAAATGTTGATAAAATGCTTATAGGTTATTAAGGCTTGGTAAAATGGTAAGTTATTTGCAATGTATAGTTTTTATTATAATTGCTCTTGAGTGGTATGGTCCACCTTCTTGGTGGCGGTGCTTACTTGATGAATTTGATGTTATTTAGTGTGTATTGTGAATGTGGTTTTGAAGGTCTAATAGATGAAACCGAGCAATATTGAAGATGAGTCTTGCCTTGAGTCTTGTGAAGTTGAATAAGATGTTTGGCTTGTATTATGTTTAAGTGAAGTATATTGAGTATGTGAAGACTGTAAGGTGTGTGAATTGATGAATGAAGCTCTAAAGTATGTGTAGAAGTTAATAGAATGAAATGATGTTTATGTGCAAGGTGTGCTCACATGTACACACACACTCACACACAATAGAATGTATGATACTAAATTGAGAAAAAGGGGAGTCTTGGGGTGGACACTCTTCGTGAGTTGAGATGAAGTGTCTAGTAGAAATCCCATTATTCCCTATGAGTTTTCTAAGATAGGTTGGATGATGAATGCCCTTCGTGAGTTGAGATGTGGTGTTCACTAGTTCTCCTTAACCTATAGGTTATAATGTTGAGAATGTGTGGGGAGTTACGCCTAGCACCGAGAGGACATGATGGAGAGGTGGGTTACACTTCGTGAGTTGAGATGTTGTATTCCCAAAGTACCTCTTGAGATGAGTACTCCTCGTTAGTAGAGAATGAGTTACGTAGTAGCAATCTCCTTATCCCTTAACTATGTGTCCACATAGGTGTAGCTATTGGGAAAGCCATGTAAAAGCTAAGAAGTATGACCATACTCTAGACAAGTGAGGATCCCTCATCTGATAGGGGTTAATATCGGGATTCCATGTCTAGCTCTTATGGTCTATGTCGGTTAAGCTAACCCCCCACAAAGAATTGATTGAACTAAGTCTTCTAAAGGAATGTACTACTTAGGGTAGGTGGTGGAATGGGACGCTATCTACTCATTGCACTAGGTAGGACCTTCCGAAAAGGAAGACTTGGTGCCAAACCTTCTAAAAGAATGTACTACTTTGGGTAGGTGGTGGTATGGGACGCTATCTACTCATTGCACTAAGTAAGCATTCCAAAAGGGAAGACTTTGGTGGATTGTTGGGTGTCTTTTGATGTCTTGCCATTGATTGAGGGGCTTGTTTCTCCCGAGTTGAGTAATCTGAAAAGGGTAGTCTTGAATATTGCTTGGTGTGTATTGGAGGAGGCATATGCATACTTCCTTCATATCTTACCTTAGTGATCCTTAGGATAACCCCGAGGTAGGGAAACTATTACGGAAAATGAGTTCACTTTCTCTTTCGCTTGGCCTTGGAAGTTCACTCATTTAGTGAAGGATAGTTATTTTTGATTGCTCAAGTTGAATTCATTGTTATTTCTTTAAATGATTCATTGTGATGGTTAAACATAGATCACTGTAATGGCACTCGAAAATTCACTGTAAGTTTTTGGTAAGTTACTGTAAATGGTCTCTTTGGCTTAAAAATTATGGAATTTCTTATCTAAGTGTTAAATGATGGTTCTTATGATATTTTGCCTTTAAATTCATGAATATTATATTTATTTGGCATGAAAAGCTATTTTACTAAAATGTCCCTTTTTGCATGTTTTTGCATATGTCATACTTAGTACATTGTTTTGTACTAACCCAATACTTTTCTATACTATATAAGTATAGGTTGGAAGCTTTTGAAGGTTGAAGGCTAGAAGGAAGAGCTTGTTAAAGTTTCTCTCAAGGCAAAGTATGTTCTCATATATTCGAGGGCATAATCCTTTTCTTAGTTTCTAAATTAAAGACTTATTATGTATTTTACTTTATTGTAGAGGGCCGTGTCCCTAAGATATTATGTCGTGTCTTAAGTTTGGCTTGTGACAATGAGATTCTCTAAATATTTATGAAAGTCTAGTTTTATTAAATGTTCTTGAAAAGTTTTAATTCCACACTACTTTTCTTGTCTTATGTAATGAATGCTAGTTAAAGGGCTTGTACAAGACCCCAAAGGGCCAAGTACACCCGGTCACGATTCGAAGGTTTTCCCTAACTTCTAGGGGGTACTTTCGGGTCGTGACAGACTTGGTATCAGAGCATAAGGTTTTGGGAAATAGTTTAAGGTCTAAAAGTCTAACAAGCCACATCTAGTAGTATCTTGGTCATTGGTGTGAGTCGCGACACATCCATGGACAAGAGGGTATAGGATGATAGAAGTTTCCATTTCTTTCCTATTCTAATGTCATGCCTTAGAGTTGAGTTCTATAAGGTGTCTTCTATTGACCTCTTCTCTTTGTGTTTATAGGACATGAATACGAGGAGATCGACCGCTATAATGGAGGAGGGAGGTGTAGCTAATGAGAGAGTCCTTCCCCGTGTTGACCAAGTTCCTATTGTTGGCTTAGGGGAAGAGAATGAGGAGGTTCCTCTTCAAGAACCTCAAGTGCCTCCGGAACCCCAAGAGCCTCAAGTGTCTCCTATGCCTCAAGCTCCTTTTGTTGAAGGTGACATGACTAATGCGGAGTTGAGGGCTGCCCTAATGAACTTGACCAAACTCATGACGTCTCAAGCTCATGTTGTCAACAATCACTTTGTGAACCAAGCTAATCAAGGAGATAGGCCCCAACCAAATGCTAGTACTCCCGCCTCTAGAATTCGGGATTTCATGAGGATGAACCCTCTTACTTTTCATGGCACTAAGGTGGATGAAGATCCACAAGGTTTCATAGATGAGGTTTTCAAAGTGGTAGATGCTATGGGTGTGACCCCTAGGGAGAACGCGGAGTTAGCCGCTTACTAACTTAAGGAGGTGGCTCAAGTGTTGTTTGAGCAATGAAGGATTGAGAGACCCTTAGAGAGAGGTCCGATTGATTGGGAGGAATTCAAAGAGGCTTTCCTAGATAGGTTCTTTCCTTTAGAGTGGAGGGAGAAGAAGCTGGTTGAATTCATTAACCTTCGGCAAGGAGGAATGAGTGTGCAAGAGTACTCTCTCAAATTCACCCAAATCTCTAAGTATGCCCCAACTATGGTAGCCAACCCTAGGAATAGAATGAACAAGTTTGTGATGGGTGTGTCTAGTTTGGTAGAGAAGGAGTGTCGTACGGCAATGCTTCTTAATGACATTGATATCTCTAGGCTCATGGTTTATGCACAACAAATTGAGGAGTCCAAAATTAGGTATATAAGACAAGAGGGTAAGTGACCTAGGTCGGATGATTCTAGTCACCAAAATCCTAAGAAGAGGTTCTATCCCCAAGATTCTTCTATGGGAAACAAGGATAGGGATCCAAACCAACATTCTCAAGGTGGTGGCCACACTTATGAAAGGGCTAGGTGCCCTACTTGTGGAAAGCAACATGGGGGTAAATGTCTCGCCGGGACGGATGGTTGTTTTGCATGTGGTAATAAGGGCCACAAGATGAGGGACTGCCCAAACCTCAAATCCAGGGGAAAATATGTCAATCAAGCTTCCCTAGATCCTAATGCTCCCAAGAAGAACCTTTCCTATGGGATGGGGGCTTGGAAGGATAATTAATCTGGATTTGATGGTTTTGGTAAGTCTTAACTCTTTTTTATTGTTGCATTTATGTTATGAAGTTAGTTTATGTGGTTTTATAGTTAATATGATCATGTCATCTTGATGAATTGCTTAAGGAGTGAATTTTCAAAAAAAAATGGTAGGCTTGGCAGTGAACAAAGTGAACTTCACTGTAAGAATTTTGATTTTTGAGAAAAATTGTGTTGTCTTGAATAGAAGTTTCAATGTGTGTAAAGGTATTGTATATGAGCATGTTTAATGTTGGAGAAGGTAGTTCCTCCATAAAAGAAGGCTAAGAATGAATTTTGACTTCTTGAAGTTTTGATAAAAGTGTTTGTGTTGCTAAGAGTTTAAAGGTGTGAAATAATGCTTGTTTTTAGTTGATGCTTTGATTTTGAGTGTGTTGATCATGATTTAAGTGTGTTATGTGATGCTAAATGAGTTCTTGTCGTTCTTGAAGTTAAGTGTCATTAGAGGACGAATGTTATTTTAAGTGCGGGAGAATATAACACCCCAAAACAAACTAAGTTGAACTAGAGCATCGTAGTTGTTTCTCGAGTAAATTTTAAGTTAAAATGAGTTACTTTAGTGTTCTTAGGTAGTGCATAAAGTTTGGTTAAGTTTGTAGGTCAAACACCCGAAAACGTCCACGACATTCTAAAGGTATGCCTTAGATTGTACTTGTGTGTCTTGGGGTGTTTGAGTGAGTTTTACGTGCTTGTTTTCATTGATACTAGGTGGGACGTTCCTAAGACCTAGACGACATAGTTTATAGGTTTAACGTCCGAGAACGACCCCACCTAGGACCCACAAGAAGCCCTAGATGAAGGGGCCAAGTTTTTGGAAAAAGCTGCCTAGGACACGCTCCAAATGACGTAGCAGTCTACTGGGCGTTAGCCCATCGAAGCCCCATCGACTGGGGGGACATAGTACCATACTTAGTGGGAGGCTAATCCCCTTCCTTAACAAGTCTCTGATGCAATCAATGCCCAGTAGCACGGGCTGTCGATCAATCGACGCCCAGTAGCTTGGGTCGTCGACTGGCCATCTCCAAAAGCTGCGAAAGTGGCTGCCTACTTGGGGTGTTTCGTCTAAATTCACCCCAATTCTTTTAGGACCCTAGGCTTATATTTTTAGTGTTTTTAGGTTATATTAAGTTAGTTTGAAACCCTAGACCTAGACAAGACCCCTCACTTCAAAATTCAAACTCTCTCTCTAAAAACAAACTCTCCCAAAGTCACCATTGAAGCTAAGACTCAATGAGGGAAAGAACAGCTGATTTAAACGTGTGTCTTCACAAAAATTAGTGGGTTTCCTTCTCTTAAAGGTATGGTATCCATTCTTGAATATCTTTTCATTCAAGGAGCCAACTTCCAAAAAGTTTTCAAAAGGGTTTCTAAACTTAAATTCTTCTATCTTTGATTTTAAGTATGGGTCCTCTTTCAAAAGTATTCTAATATTTTAAATGTGTTTATTCTTGTATGAATTTATGAATTCCATGTTAAAAACCCTAATGAACTCATGTTTATGCATATTTCAATTTCTAGCTTGAAAAAATGGGTTGTATAAGCATGTTTGGGTAAAGTATGAACATTGGTTTTCTTGTGTTAAGTTGTTGATTTAGCTACTGCCTAAGAGACTTATTTTTGATGAAATGTTAATAAAATGCTTATAGGTTATTAAGGCTCGGTAAAATGGTAAGTTATTATTATGTATAGTTTTCATTATAATTGCTCTTAAGTGGTATGGTCCACCTTCTTGGTGGCGGTGCTTACTTGATGAATTTGATGTTATTTAGTGTGTATTGTGAATGTGGTTTTCAAGTTCTAATAGATGAAATGGATTAATATTGAAGATGACTCTTGTCTTGAGTCTTGTGAAGTTGAATAGCATGTTTGGCTTGTATTATGTTTAAGTGAAGTATATTGAGTATGTGAAGCATGTAAGGTGTGTGAATTGATGAATGAAGGTCTAAAGTATGTGTAGAAGTTAATAAGAATGAAATGATTATGCGCAAGGTGTGCTCACATGTACACACACACTCACACTCAATAGAATGTATGATACAAAGTTGAGAAAAAAGGGAGTCTTGGGGTTGACACTATACGTGAGTTGAGTGAATTGTCTAGTAGTAATCCCATTATTCCCTATGAGCTTTCTAAGATAGGTTGGAGGATGAATGCCCTTCGTGATTTGAGATGTGGTGTTCACGAGTTATCCTTAACCTATAGGTTATAATGTTGAGAATCCGTGGAGAGTTACGCCTAGCACCTAGAGGATATGAAGGAGAGGTGGGTTACACTTCGTGAGTTGAGATGTTGTATTCCCAAAGTACCTGTTGAGATGAGTACTCCTCGTTAGTAGAGAATGAGTTACTTAGTAGAAATCTCCTTATCCCTTAACTATGTGTCCACATAGGTGTAGCTATTGGGAAAGCCATGTAAAAGCTAAGAAGTATGACCTTACTCTAGACAAGTGAGGATCCCTCATCCGATAGGGGTTAATATCGGGATTCCATGTCTAGCTCTCATGGTCTATGTCGGTTAAGCTAACCCCCCACAAAGAATTGATTGAACTAAGTCTTCTAAAGGAACGTACTACTTAGGGTAGGTGGTGGTATGGGACGCTATCTACTCATTGCACTAGGTAGGACCTTCCGAAAGGGAAGACTTGGTGCCAAACCTTCTAAAAGAATGTACTACTTAGGGTAGGTGGTTGTATGGGACTCTATCTACTCATTTCACTAAGTAAGCATTCCGAAAGGAAAGACTTTGGTGGATTGTTGGGTGTCTTTTGATGTCTTGCCATTGATTGAGGGGCTTGTTTCTCCCGAGTTGAGTAAGCCGAAAGGGGTAGTCCTGAGTATTGTTTTGGTGTGTATTGGAGGAGGCATATGCATACTTCCTTCACATCTTACCTTAGTGAGCCTTAGGATAACCCCGAGGTAGGTAAACTATTACGGAAAATGAGTTCACTTTATCTTTCGCTTGGCCTTGGAAGTTCACTCATTTAGTGTAGGATAGTTCTTTGTAATTGCTCAAGTTGAATTCATTGTTATTTCTTTAAATGATTCATTGTGATGGTTCAAAATAGATCACTGTAATGGCACTTGGGAATTCACTGTGAGTTTTTGGTAAGTTACTGTAAATGGTCTCTTTGGCTTAAAAATTATGGAATTTCTTATCTAAGTGTTAAATGATGGTTCTTATGGTATTTTGCCTTTAAATTCATGAATATTATACTTATTTGGCATGAAAAGCTATTTACTAAAATGTCCCTTTTTGCATGTTTTTGTATATGCCATACTTAGTACATTGTTGTGTACTAACCCCATACTTTTCTATACAATATAAGTATAGGTTGGAAGCTTTTGAAGGTTGAAGGCTAGAAGGAAGAGCTTGTTAAAGTTCCTATCAAGGCAAAGTATGTCCTCATATATTCGAGGGCATAGTCCTTTTCTTAGTTTCTAAATTAAAGACTTATTATGTATTTTACTTTATTTTAGAGGGCCGTGTCCCTAAGATATTATGTCGTGTCTTAAGTTTGGCTTGTGACGATGAGATTCTCTAAATATTTATGAAAGTCTAGTTTTATTAAATGTTCGTGAAAAGTTTTAATTCCGCACTACTTTTCATGTCTTATGTAATGAATGCTAGTTAAAGGGCTTGTACAAGACCCCAAAGGGTCAAGTACACCCGGTCATGATTCGAAGGTTTTCCCTAACTTCTAGGGGGTACTTTCGGGTCGTGAAACATGGTACATTTTTGTAAGCATACTCTTGCCTACATTTTCCCCCAATGTATGGTTAGATGCTCTAGATTTGGATTTCTGTGGCTAGTGATATCTTCGTAGAATTTTAAAGATTGGTCAGTTCTCATGATTCGAGGACCGATATTTCATTTTGTATTATGTCTACTTTAGAGATTCCATATAGTGTACGGGTTACATTTCGATCACTTTTTGTTCAAGATGGCTTTGAGATATTGTTTAGACTTCCTCTTTACACCTATGCTCTACCTTCACTCGTGACATAAAAGACATAAAAGCCCTTCTTAAATTTATTATTGATCTCACTAATGACCCAACCAAAGGTTAGTTAGTCAAACAACAGACCGTACTGGTTGATCGTTGGCGAGACCACAGACCCTCACTTTTAGGCTCCCAACGACATACCCATGTGAGGTATATGGGTCCACCTACAGGTCGTACATGATCAATGGGTCTCCACTTTTGGATTTAAAATTTTGCTAAGTCTGAGACTCACATACGAGACCCACCTACAACTCATGCATTAGGTAACATATAATCTTTTTGAACCATTGGAAAGTACTGGAACTTGTAAACTCTTAAGAACCTAGACTAGCCAACCATGAGCCGACCTACGGATCGTGTCTTAGTCCATGGTACATCGCTGGATTCAACAGTACTGCCATCAGATTCTACACAATCTGAAACTTCTACCCTTTTTGGATTCTATGTGTTAAACCGATCCGCATAAATCTTCTACCTACTCTATACATTATGGAGTTGCTCCAGATCACTGGAATACTATATATAAAATCTCTCAATAAGGTTGTGCCCCATCGTCAAACATTAAAAGAATCAAATTAATCCACCACAGAATGACGTATCCTACCATATAATGCCTTGAATGTATCCATCTGAATGATTGAATGGTAGCTATTATTATATGTTAACTCCACCAAAGCCAAATATCTATCCCACTAACAATTGAATTCAAT